>PVIR01007823.1:0-59223 GCA_004026965.1 Petromus typicus | reverse complement strand
CCCAGCTGAGCTCAGTCAGCACACACACAGAACTCAGAAAAAAATTTGCAATTAAAAGCCACTAAGCTGTGAAGTTATTTCTTTGTTCACCAATAAGTAATTAAAACATACTTGTAATCAATGTCGGGCGTGGTGACTCATGCTCAACGGCAATCAGTACCACATACCTCAGTGCCAGGCATAGCGGCTTATGCCTGTAATCCCAGCACTCAGAAGGCAGAGGCAGGAGGATTGCTGGGAGTCCGAGGATGAGTTTAGACCAGTTTGAACTACAAAGCGAGACCCTGTCTCAAAAAACAAAACAAACAAACAAACAAAACAAACCCTTGTAATTCCCTCCACCTAAGAATGTTCTTTCTTGAGTCTTAAATACCACCTACTCAGGAAGACCTTCCCTGAGTTATGATTCTATCTTAAGAAGCAATCCTTTCACTCTCACCTGGTATTCTCTAGTCCTAAATTATCCTTTGTCTGCTTTATTATTTTATTTGTAACACTTACAAAAGCTTAGCATTATATTATGTGTGTGTATATATATATATATATATTTTTTCTGTTTTCTCTTGGTAGAATGCAAGCTCCAAGAGGGAAGACCGATCTCTGTCTCTGTCTTTACTTTTAAATCTTCCCATTTTAAATCTATCTGTCTGTCTATCTATCTATCTATCTATCGATCATCTATCTAGCAATCTATAGCTAGGTAGTCTAGTATTAACCACAGAGGCCATGCAACAAACAAAACATAGAGAAATAATTTATGTACCTAAAATAGAATTAGAATCAGTTATGTTTAATTTTATATTGCTTGTCACTTGCAGTAACAGGCACAATCAAGATGTATACTTGAGCTGGCAGTGTGGCTCGGCAGGAGAGCACGGGCCTGGCATGTGTGAGGCTTGGGTTCCATCCTCAGAACTGCAAATTCCGAAGGTTAAGAGGACAATAAAAAATGGCATGACATATGGATCTCTGTAAATGGAGTTAATTTAGATGTACCCAAATTTCATATATAACTATTGAAAACTATAAAAAATGATATTTCTTAATCTAATTTAATACTCTAATGAGTCTGTGTTGATTTTCAAATATATTTGAGAGTTAAAATTCAATTAACGATCAAGTTGCTGAATTATGGAAAAAAGTTTGGCTTCACAAGTCTGTTACTTATGACAAGACTTGATTTCAACTAACAGTCTGAACTTTTTAAACAGATCTGCTAAATCTTCTATCTATATACATGTATAAAATGTTACTATGTTAAAAGCAATGTACAGTTGGGGCCAAGGAGTTAGCTCAGTGGTTCCGGCGCCTGTCTTGCAAGCGCAAGGGCCTGGGTTCGATTCCCCGGTAACCACATACCATACTGGGCATGGAGACTCACACCCAGCAGCAATCAGTACCACATACCACAGTGCCGGGCATGGTGGCTCATGCCTGTAATCCCAGCACCTGGGAGGCAGAGGCAGGAGGTTTGCTGTGATGTGAGTTGGAGGCTGAGCTCAGGGCCAGCCTGAACCACAAAGCGAGACCCTGTCTCAAAAAAACCTAAAAAAAAAGCAATGTACAGTAAAACATTTGCTCTGAGAGAGAGACATTGCCCAACAATGTATATGCACTACATACTTCAAAAAAAAGAAAAACTTGTACAAATATTTTACTACTAAATTTATTGAGGTATCTTGAGATTATAAAAGTTGCCTCTGGCCTCTGCAAATGCAAGAGGTGCTCAAAGTGGTGGCCATGGGCTTCCAGACATTTGTTAGCACGGTGAACTGCTGCTTGGGTGACTGTGGTCTTTGAGATGACTGCCCAAGCATTTTCAGTTTCTTCTCAAAAAACCACCAGTGTGGTAGGTTTTCTGTGATATTTGACACCCTCTAGGGTTCCCTATATGAGGGCAGCACCATCTGTTGAAAAAATATCGTACTAATTTTCTTTTCCTGGGGCATCCCTAATTGGGAGGAGGGTGGCTCTGTACAATTCACAAGGTGTTGAGTTACAAAGTTACAGAGAATGGAGACTGTAAGGATGTGTAGTGGGTGGGGATCTAGTGTCAAGGAGGGCAGTCAGGAGGGCCTCATTGAGGAGATAACATTCTAGCAACATCTTCAAGGGGACAAGAGAGTAAAACGTGACTGTTTGGCTAAAAGTGTCCTAGCCAGAGGAAACGAATGACTAGGGAGAGTTGGGAGGTACAACACTGTGGTTTGCTTATAAATCATTCTCAAAAACTCAAATAAATAAATCTCTTTACAGTAGCTTTGCATGACATACATATTTCCCCGCCAGTGTCAAGCTATTTGTTACTGAATGCAGAGCTGGGAAGCAATGTGTGAGGTTGGCTCTGGTGACTCTGTAGCACAGGCGCAGCCCACTGCTGGGAAGTCAGAGATAACAGAGCTAGTTAGTGCAGGCCTAGCAGGCAGTTATAGTTGTCTCCTGTTTCTAGGGAATGGATTCTGGGATCTCTGCAGATACAAAAATCTGCCCATGTTCAAGTCCCTAATGTATATGGCAAAGTAATTGCACAGAACCTATGTGGATGTTCTCATGTGCTTTTAAGCAATATCCAGATTACTCAAAATATCTAAATACAATATAAATACTAAAGAAATAGTTGCTATACTGTTACTGTTTAGGGAGTAGTGACAAAAATTGCCTTTGCAAATTCAATATAAATGAGATCTTTTTCTAGGCTTGGGATCAAACCCAGGCTATTGTGGGAAATCACTGGAAGGTTTGAAACGAAGAAACAATATACTGTGACTCTCATTATTTTTACTAGTATATGTTTGTGATACGTAGCAATTACATTCATCTTGGGGAATTGATACATATACAGATCACACCTTGATTTTTTTTTTACTTTCTCTTTTCCCAACTTACCCCTTTCTCTGCTTCCTCTTCCTATCTCTACAGAACCTACCTCCACATTTCCTACCATTTCTCTTTTGTTTTGCCCTTTATATCATTTATAGTTTGGCTCTGTAATATTAGAGCAACCATGTGGTTTTTAGCCTTCGGTGTCTGATTTATTTCACTTAGTATTATGGAATCTGACTCATTTTAAAAGTAGCATTCTGGAGAAGTTCCCACGTGTGCAAGCAGAATCTTGGTTTGTGTGCAGGCACGCACACACCTGTATCTGTGTATGATAGTTCACCCTAGTTGCTACTCTGATGTTTCTTTTGGGCAGGTACAAAAGAACATCCTTTCTTGCAAAGGGACAATCGTCTTTCTCAGTTAGAGTTTCTACCCAAAACCTGCTAGAATAAGAATGTTCTATATTTATTATGTGCCCTGAGAATAAAAGGCTCATTCAGCCATGGAATTTCTCATACAAGTGCAGTTCAGCACATTACAGATCCTTAAGATATCACAATCCGTCCTATTATTAGCTCAGTTTACTCACTGATGGTGGAACTATTCTACAGGATCCTGCTCTCTTCCCCAGCTCTGAAGCTGGCAAGACTGGCGTTTGTATTTATGAGAAGTGGGAATGTTGTCAGCAGTTAGCCAATAATTTGAAGAGGAAAATTTTGAAATTACACTTAAACCACCTTGCATTTCTCATTATCAGGTTCACTGTTGAAGCCTAGTTTAGCTCAGCAGAAGTTAGCTGCACCCTGTGGCCTGCTTTGAATTTTAAAGCCATCATATGACACAGTATCCCCGGAAATAATTTTGCAATTGAAATATGCATAAGAATAGCATTGGGGGTCATTTTAGGAATCTTTTAACTTAAAAGATTAATTCTATATGGATCAAGATAATACAAATCAAAGAGAGAAAAATATCAGCATAGTGATACACTTTCTGGGCACAAATACATAGGTTTCTTACTTCCAAAACTGAAAATGAAAATCACCTTTTTCACTTTATGTTATCTGAGGTATTTGTTACAGTAACAGAAAACTGACCAGTGCTCTTGCCTATCACTACCCTTATTTCTCATGGCCACTTTTGTCTTGCTCAGGATGTCTCCTCTGAAGTGGTATTTTTAAAAAAGCTTGTGGGTGTCACTCAAAAGTATCCCTTAAGTGAGTTCTTTGGAAAACTCTTCCTGAAGAATTGTTTCACACGAGCAGGTGCCTCTATGCTATCCCTTTCATCTCAGTCCAGTTGGTTTGAATTTGCTTAAAGTGTATCCAGGATGTCATCCATGTAAAATTCACAAGTTGCTTCTTTGCCAAATTTGCCTCTTGGTTTATCTAGCTCTCACCCCAGATTTCTTCTGCCATGTCATTTCTCTATTAATCCTTACAGTGGTTTTTTAATCAGTATCTGTCCAGCATCCTTCTTACTGCTTCAAGAAGTGACTGTCTCTTAAATCAACACAATATGAACCCTAGGGAATTAATGTTCATAGCATCAGAGCTCCTCTGGGGCCCCAGGAAATCTTTCTATTTTTGCATAAAGTCTCTGGATTATCAAGTAGAGTTCGTATTTCAAAGCATTGAACTTCTTTTTGAGGGTATCTTCTGACTCATCTAAGTGAATTATCGTTTTGGTTTGTACCACTAAAGAATGTCAACATTTCTGCTGAACGGTTTATGGGATAAAAGTTGATACTTGTACAAACATTATCAGAGGTGGACTTCGGAACTGGATGAGTAATTCAACAGAGAGGGGAATACACGTTGTACATGGATAAATTAAAAGCTATGAATTTCCATCTCATAAGGATCATTCTAGAGAGAAGTCATAAAACTGTGGAGCACAGACCTGTTGAACTCCTGGGGTTTCCATAAACTCACCATTGACCCTAGGCCTGCTTTTTGAAGCTTCTATTCCTATTATGTAAAGTGAGACGGTTCCTTTCTTCCTCCTAGTGTTTCTGTGAAAATTAAATGACAATATGTGAATGACTGTAAGTACCAGGTACTTTCATTATTTTCTTGTGAGGTAGAGAGCCCCTTGAGGAAGGATTTTTTTGATAATTTACTTTTACACACATTTTTTCCTAGGCTTAGATCATCACATTTCAAATTGCAGAATGATGGTCTGGTAACCTAAAGATAATAATGGACATCTAAGAGAAAGCCTCCCTTTGTGTTGAACTAGGCTTGTACCCAGGTTACAAAGAGCTTTTCCCTCTTCTCTTTACCCTGTGTATTTCAGGGACATCAAAAGCATTCGGATAATATCTTTGCTAGATGAGGGGCACATCTGTCATCTGGCACCTGTGACCCCCAACAAGGGTACAGTTGTTTTGGATTAGCTGAGTTACTGTCAGAGGCTGGAGTGCAGGGTCCAGGAGAGGTTCAGAGAGGGCCTACTAGATAAAGTGAGTAGATGAGCACTTTCTCCAACAAGGCCATGCACATTGGAACCCTTGGGGGTGGAGTTTCTGCTGGGAAACCCCAAACCCCAGCATACTCAGCAGTGCCGTGAGGATAGGAAGCTTTGAGTTCTTTGCCACAAAATCACCTGCAGGCTCACATGGTGGAACTGACTTACAGGGTCATGGGACACATACGATGTATATGGAAAAATGTTTTGATGTATGTAGTAAAATCACAATAACAATAGTGGCTTATATCCTTCTAAGAACTGTGCATGAATTAACCCATTTAATTTTTCTCATAGCCCTGGAGATAGGTATTCATTGTCTAAATTTTACAGAATCATCTGTACAATAGAAGTGAGCTGCCCAGGAAGCAGGAGAGACATAACTTACTTATGCTTATAGAATTAAAATTAGTCTGTTTCTTGAGTCAGTATTCCTATACTCTAAATGACAGTTGGAGATGCTTCCTGTGGGGAGAAAATTATGGGGATGGTAATGATGATATCACTAATAATCATATTAGTGCATAAATATTTATGGATATATTATGTGCAAGGAAGTATGTGCAGAGATGTATGCACTACTTTATTTCCCTCAACAAAACTATAATATTTGTTCTATCTGTGTATACAGAGGTCCAGACAGCTTGTTGCATTCCTGAATTCATGATTACCTACTGAGATATTGACTATCACAGTCCGGGCTCTGACCTCTATTAGCATGTATACACAGGCAAAAGCGGATTTATTGTCTGGTGCTCAAGCTGGATTCTAAGGTATAGTGCATGCTGGGCAAATGCTATACCATTGAGCTGTTCACGCAGCCCTCAAAGGAATCTCTTTCAAGTAGTTTTGGATTTTTGAATATTATAAAATAAGAGTTTGCAAGAAGCATGGGGATACTGATCATTCCTTTCCTGCTGATACTACTGTATTTTGTTTTCTTTCTTTACTGGCTTGCAATATAATCACTATTAAAAATCACTTTACATCTATAGTAAAATCTTCCAAACCATAAGATATGTATAGAAGTCTAAAAGTTTACAATTTTTAAATGTTATTCTATAAGCAATTTATTGATAATTTTATTTGTTGATAAACCACATCCAATTTATTAATTGAGTTTGAATATGAGAGCTGGGAAAACTACCTTCTGTGTAAATTATTTATGGGGAATTTTATAAAGTCTTACAATCTAGCTAAAAGTTACCCTTTTTTCTAATTTAAGAATTATATGTAAGTGGATATAGCTAGTAAAGCACGTTAAAATGTGTAGAAGGAAAGGTTTCAGTAGTTAAACTTGGTAAAAATTTATTGGAGTTTAGAGATCACGTGATTTTTAACTCCAAGGTCTTTTCCTCAGTAACACAAAATGAGAAGGTGGGTGGGGGGTTGTTCACGCATGACAACCAGGAAATGAAAGAGTGAGCAAAAGAATGGGTCCCAAAATATTCATCAAGGACAGCCCCAGTGACCTAACTTGCTCCCACTAGGGCCTACCTCCTACGTGCTCTACCACCTCCCAATACTGTAATGGACTAAGAATAAAATTTTAACACATGGAATTTTGGAAAGTTTACACTATAGCATCAGTCAAGTGCCCATCGATTGTGAATGGATAAACAAAATGTCGTATATCCATGCAGTAAAGTATTATTCAGTTCTAATAAGGATTAAAACTCTAACCTATGGGCCGGGGAGTTAGCTCAG
The DNA here is from genome assembly GCA_004026965.1 of Petromus typicus. Taxonomy (NCBI): domain Eukaryota; kingdom Metazoa; phylum Chordata; class Mammalia; order Rodentia; family Petromuridae; genus Petromus; species Petromus typicus. The sequence continues at coordinate 52,224 of PVIR01007823.1, read as the reverse complement.
TGGTTCCAGCGCCTGTCTTGCAAGCGCAAGAACCCGAGTTCGATCCCCGGTATCCACATACCATACTGGGCATGGAGACTCACATCCAGCAGCAACCAGTACCACATACCACAGTGCCAGGCGTGGTGGCTCACGTCTGTAATCCCAGCACTCGGGAAGCAGAGGAAGGAGGATTGCTGTGATGTGAGTTGGAGGCTGAGCTCAGGGCCAGCCTGAACCACAAAGCGAGACCCTGTCTCAAAAAAATAATAACAACAGCAAAAAAAACCTAAAACTCTAACCTATCCCACCACATGGATGAAAACATTATCCTAAGTGAAATAAATCTGACACAAAAGGACATTTGTTCTATGCTTCTGCTTATATGAGCATTGCTACTATTTGCTATGAATCTCCTCTGAAGGCTAACCATGGTTTCGGGAGAACACTGTGTCAAATGTTTATCTATTGCTAGCATATGTTGTAAATGAGTATAGTCCTAGGTCCTGCAAGTGCATCAGTGAAAAAGATAGTTTCTCTATTTATGGGAATTACATTCCAGAGAGAAAGGCACTAAACATATATGAGAATGAATGTGTCACAGTTTCAGTTGCTATGAAGGTTGATAAAAATTGACAGAAAAACCATCTGAAGAGTGACTTGAATGAAATGAAGGAGTAGCTATACGAATATTTGATAGAAAACTAAGTGCTCCCAAAAGAAGATGTGATGGGCACAAAGGCCCTGAGACAGTTAAATTGCAACATGAGTTTAGGAGGGTGCTCTGGGAAGCTTTGGGGCACAAAAGTGGAAGCAGGGAGAGAATTTAGGGTGGTGATGCAGTGATAAAGATCAGAGCTGAAGGTGGTTTGGGTCAAGGAGCTTGTAGTCAAAGAAGTGAGAAGTACTTTGACTCCAGATATATTTTAAAAGTAAAAGAAGAAGTTTTTAATCAAGCAGTTGATTTCAGGAAACTTGTTTGTGGCTTAGAGCTGCATGGATTATCGTCCAGCAGTGAGAGCGGAGGTCAGAACATGGGGACAGAGAAAGAACTAGGAGAAATTTGTGAAATTCACCAGACTCCCCATAAAGTAATTTCAGCCAGTAGTTAAAGAGGCAGAGAGGGAGAGGAGGAGGAGGAAAATGGGAAGAGAAGGAAGAAGAAGGAGAGGGAGAGAAAGTAAATATCTGGGATACAGAAACAAAATACCACACTGGAAGATCTCAGGTTCTTGTTCATGGCCACTGTGGATGGTGTGGGAGGCTTCTGAAGCTCATCTAATTAGAAGTAAAAGTCTTTTTCTGGGAGGCATCAAACTCATGATCAGCCCTTTCTGAACTCAGAGCTGGGGATCCCTTTCCTCAGAGGTAGCCCTCCACCAGGCTGACCCAGGACTCTGCAATGTCTGTGCCATAGGTGATGGTGGCCACTCCAAGATTAATACAACTGAGACTCAAACTTTTCTTTCCTTTCAGTCTCTGAGGGAATCAGTTACCTATAGCTAGTGTGAACATTGAATGTCCCTTTTGGGGGGAAGGATCCTGGATGCCATTACAGTGCATCAGATTGAACAAGAGTCTTGACTCCATAGTGGTCAATCAATGCTGGCTGGTTCAAGATTAACGCTGGATCTCTTTCCACTCAAGTTGTCAAGGAATCTATATTTCTTAATTCCAGGGCTCTTCTGCTGGCTGCTAACACGCCTTACCCCAAACCCAGTTAATATACCAACCATTCATTTTTTTACAGCTTCATTGATATATAATTCACATATCATGCAATCCACCCACTTAAAATGTGCAATTCAATAAACTTTATTCTGAGCCTGTGAGTTTTTATTGATGTATAACATACATATAGAAAAGGACACGAAATGTAAATAAGCAACTTGATAAATGTTCACTCAGTGAGCTTCATAAATTAAGCTAGAACTCAGACCATGACAGAATATTTTCAGTCCGTAGAGGCCTCCCCATGCTCCCTTTATAGACAGCACCCTGTCCCCAAGGATAACTGTGGTGCTGACTTCTATCACCATTGATGAATTTTGCCTGTTTTAGAATTTTATACAAATCCTACAGTGTGCAGTCCTTGTGTCTGGTTTCTTTGTGAACTTATACTGCAAAATTCATCCACGTTTTTAGGGCTAACTATATGTGATTCAATCTCATTGTTGTATATGTATGACTCATAGTTATGTATGTACAGCTTTAGGAGATACTACCAGCTTTCCAGATTGGTTACACTTCTGTTAGCAGCAAGTGTGTGTTCCAGTTGCTTCTTTTTTTTTTTTTTTTCTAAGGTTTTTTTTTTTTGAGACAGGGTCTCGCTTTGTGGTTCAGGCTGGCCCTGAGCTCACCCTCAAACTCACATCACAATCCTCCTGCCTCTGCCTCCCAAGTGCTGGGATTATAGGTGTGAGCCACCACGCCCGGCACTGTGGTATGTGGTACTGATTGCTGCTGGGGTGAGTCTCCACGCCCAGTATTGTATGTGGTTACCGGGGATCGAACCTGGGTCCTTGCGCTTGCAAGACAGGCGCCCGAACCGCTGAGCTATATCCCCGGCCCTCCAGTTGCTTCTTAACCTCACAACACTTGGCATTTTCATCTGACTTTATCAACCTCAAATTTCTGAACTGTGGGAGGACAGCTTGTGGATAAGCTTAGATACACTCTCTTGGGATTATATATGGAATTACCTAGGTCTGAGACTTCTACTTGTCAGGTTCTGTGGCTTTCAAAAAAACTGGGAGACAGGAGATGTAGCTCAGTGATAGAGTGCTTGTCTAGCATGCCTGAGGCCTTGGGTTTCATTCCCAGGAGTGAGAATTTTTTTTATGGAGGAGGCCTTGTCCCAGAGAAGAGCAATCATCAAATTTTGGGCTTAAAAAAAATCTTTAACATTGTGGTGATCCAGCCTTTTCTTTGAGCCAAGATTTTTTCCTCAAATGCTGGTGGATATTGGATAATATTTTGGGGATATTCCAAAATTACTGCTCTAAATAAAGGACTGATATTTATTGAGATATTTTAGATGCCTTGTTATTTAATCAAATGAATACTTATGTGTCTACAAATTGAGAGAGTGAAAAGATTGGCACAAAAAAATGGACTGTAGCCATGAACATTATTCTCCTTTGGCAATTCCCTCTTGGCATTGAGGGTATGTTCTGATGATTAGAAATATGAGATGGCTGGAAATGGCAGATTTGAGCAGCAAAGAAGTAGGGGCACAAAAGCATGCATCCTTTGGAACACATCCTTATTCTTCAAAAGCAATACACAGACTAATTCAGGAGATTCTTTCCTGTAAAGTCAGGTATGTCTCCATCAGTATGTGTATTTACAACAAATTATGAGAGTAAAAAAGGGAAAGCCATTGATGAAGTATTTTGGGAGGAAGTTTTAATTTTTAGCTTTCTAGTCTGAACACTTACTTTGTTGACTAAAATGATTTAATTTTGATTGTGTTTAGAAAGCACTCAGACTTTTACCTCAGATTTGGAGGAATTTCCCTTCCTTATAACTCTTATTCATCCAATTATCCTTCTATCTCTCTGTTCCCCATATATCCATCCCTCCAATGCTTGTCAAATACCAATTGACTATACAGCATTTGCTAAGCATTATGGGAGGACACAAATGATTGATTCCTCTCCTGAGGTAACTGGAGAGAGAAGAGACACCCACATAGAAAACCTAGAGAATAATTTCAGGATGACATGGACATGTACAAAATAGCATGGTGAAGAGCAAAACGGATCGAACTTTCTGTGCAGAGGACTAGAGGGTAAGTTGGATTTTGGAAAACCCCTAGGTGAAAGTGAGACTTGAGTTGCTGCAGAAATGTGTTTATACTTTGTACTGATGGAGAACAGATGGTAAAAGGTCTGTAAGGGAAGATGCTGTGATGGTCTAGCGATAAGAAGAGCCTAATGAGATCATGGAAAGTGTCTGGCCAGACCAGAGGCAGCTACTTTATGCAGAACAAAATTCATGAGTCTGGATCTGTTCCAGTAAGCAAAGGAACATTCCTGCCTGAGAAGAAAAGAGAGGATGAGGCTGACCTGCTTCTGTTCCTTGTACAGTCCGCTCGTTCTACGATCTCAGAACACTTGTTAAGGTCTCCACCGCCCTGGAGCACAACAAACTCCCAACAAACTCCCTCCCTGTCTTCCACCTTACCCTTCAAATGTCACCTTTTCAAAGAGGCTTCCCCTGATCACCTCATTTAAAATTATAACAAACCTCAAGCTTCCAACACTTCCTGCTGGTCTTCCTTGTTCTCTTGGTCTGCTTAGCACTTTCATATTCCAGTTCACTACCTGGCTTTTTTACTAGTTTCCTTTAGTGTCTGTTTATTTCATGTTCATCTACTAGGATTCCTAGAAGAACCAACCTTTGTTTGTTATATCTCCAGTGCCAGGCATATAGGAGGCCCTCAAGAAGTATTTGTTGAATGAATGAATGAATGAATGAACTGAACTGATGTTGTAACCATTGGAAGACAATCTGACCTAAGCCTTAAGACAGCCACAAAAAGTGATTCAGCTGAACATTAAACCTATCATTAGTTTCTGTCTAGTTTATGAGACTCTAAAGTGGTTCCTGGATTTAAATGCCTCCCAGAACTCTTTTTTAAACCAACTGAGAAGTGGCTCATGCAGCAGAGACCAGAGTAAGAACTTAAGCTCTATTTCTCCTCTCTGCAGCTCACTGTATATCATTCAAGCTCCAATAAAGCTCTTTAAAAAGCTTATATTTGAACTATAAATACACAAGCCTGAAGTTAAATTCTACACCTACCATGTAGAAGCTGTACAACTTTGGATAAGTTCCTTGACCCCTTAGTCCTTCACAACACATCCACAGAATAAAATATGCTTTTAGCCCAGTATTACTTATGGGGCTACTATGAGGATTAAATTTAATTGAAACTGTTATCTGAAAAGTAGCATACAATAAGTATAAGCACTATGAAGAAACTAGGAAGCTTCATGGGCAAGAGAATTGGCCTATGAACGTCTAAATTGAAATCTTGCTGCCAAACTTACTAACTCTGAGAACTGAGGCAAGTGATAATTATCTCATCTGCCCCTGTCTCAGTTTCTCCATTAGAAAAGAACAATATTGTGTGTGTCTCATGGGGTCATTGTGAAGTGCACTAAGTTGATGTATAGTGTACCAAGCCAAACAGAGCCTGGACCACAGGAACACTCAGTTTTAGTGGTTGTCGGTATTGTTTGTTATTTTTATTCCTGCATCTTCATCTTTCTCTCTGCATGAAGAATCAAGGCCCTTTGGTGTGCTGAAGTGCTGCTGACAGGTTCTGATCACCCATATGACCAGAAGATAGTGCAGATGGCAGCTCTGGGAATTTAGAAACATAAACAAGGACCACAAAGTAGGCCTATCAACAGATAAAAGCATTTGCTCAAGTGGAGTTTGCAGAACTTCCTCTCTCCTTCTTTGTGAGAAAGGTTAAGTTTCTTTTCTCTCAAACTGGAAATCTAGATAAAAAGCAAAGCTTGGTCCTCCAAATTAGTTTATAGCCCAAGCATATCCCTAACTTATGGCAGTAAAAATGACCGAGTTATTTATAGGCAGATAGCCTATCTTGGATCTTCATGACTGAAAAGGCAAAGTTCTTATTAAACACCAGAGGAGAAATCCTGAGAGAAAGAAATCACTTTTCAGAAAGTGGATCTAAGGAGGACTAGTCTACTTGTTCCTTCCTGAACTAGGGCCAGCACTAGATTGTGTTGGCAAAGGGGCTCTTCAAATGTGAGAGAACCTGCTGTGTGGGGCCTTGGCCTCCAGAATAAAGGTCAAGAGGAGCAGGGCATGAGGAGCACTGAAGTTGCCCGTGGTGATACCTATATTGCCCAGCTAGCCTGTTTCTGTCCAATGAAGATTCTAAAAGGCAGAATTCAAACTTTTTTTGGGTCCAGTATTAGAGATTGAACCCAGGGGTGCTCTAGCACCAAGCTACATCTCCTTCTTTTACTTTTATTATTCTGAGATAGGATCTTGATGAGTTGCCTAGGTAGTTGGATTCTCCTGTCTGTTTTGACATTCCATTTATTACAATGTGTTGTTTTAGTTGGAATATGTGAAGAAAAATTTCCCTCATGTGGACGTGTGGTTGAAAAAGAGAAGACCCTCAACTACTCCCTGAATGTGTTTAGGGAGCCCCGAGGGCTCCTCAATCTCCAGCTTAAAAACCACTGGCCTCTGTGTGTCATGTAATACTCTGTAATCAAGAAAAATATACTTAATAAAGGTTAGTGAGTGGTACAGTATATGTTTAAGATATAATCTCTTAAAAACTAGCAGGATTCAGTTTGATTCCCAGTTTCAGGGAAAAAAAAAATTAGAAACTAGCAGGAAAATTATTGTGTTTCACACAACCTGAAGAGTGAAATATATAAAATAAATGCAAACATGAATGATATATATTGAAACGTGAATAGTCAAGATATATCTGGCTTGGCAGAAGTATAATGCTTAACCTTTATAGCCTCTTCCATCATCTAGAATTTCTACAACCAATAAAGTATGCATATCCGTGTGTGTGTGTGTGTGTGTGTGTGTGTGTGTGTGTGTGTGGACATTTACATCAAGCTTGACTTCTGACTTTTGCTTTCTCTTCACTTGTGGGAATGCACGACCCCCTCACCCAACCCCACCACATCACTAGCACACTCCCTCCCTAAAGTGTCCCCTAAAGAGCTCAGGGATACTTCGGGCTCCTGTTGTTTCTCATTTCTTTGCCCCTGAATTTACTTCAGTGGTCTTTCCAGGAAGCTCAGAGGACAAGGCACCTTGTTTTCAAACCCCCAAATCCCTATGATGGTTTCCTGTCTCCCGGTGTTTGCTATTGGCACTTATTTTTCATCATAGAGATTGTGGTATTAGTCATCAGTATGTATATGTATATATATGCACATATATATAGTGTACAAAATGTTAGTGAATGTTTCCTGACAATTGACATTTCTTATTCACACACACACACACACACACACACACACACACACACACACACACACAGAGTCATACATATACACACATAAATGCCTTCACACACACACATTTTTGGCCCATGCAACCACTGTAAATTTAACTTCCAATAGCTTTCAATCCTGAGCTGTGAGATCCTTGACTAATCCCTAAACTCTTCTCTGCTTTATTTTCTTAACCTCCCAAAGAATGACCTTGTACTGGGCTCACAGACTATTTTGAGGATAAAACAAGAATGCTATGTGAAATTTGCCTTTGTAACCTGGGCACATCCTGAACTGGAGGCTTATCCTGAGGCATTTCCTGATTTCTTTAGAAGAATGGGCCTCCCAGGATCATGTTCTGAACAGTAAGTTACTGGACTGATTCTATCATGGCCAAATCTGAGGTCCAAATCTCCTAAAGTGTCTTTAGTTATGTAATCTCATAAACTGAAACAGTTCTTCCTTCCTCTAGTTATCCCCTAAAGCTTGAAGATTCGAGATTGTTTATGACTCTAACAATAGTTATTTCCTGTGTTTATTAGAAGCTTTCCTTGATCTTATATAAGAAAAAAACTTTGCTTTTATAGATCAAATTTACAAGCTAAGCCATTACCAGCTTCAGTGAGAAAATGGGAGCTATTAATTACTAAGTTAGTACATAAAAGGATACACCATAATGCTCTTTACATAACATTTATTCCCAAAGATCCCCGTATGGTAATCATTTCTTTGTTTTTGGCTTGGAGGTTCTAAATATACTCCCTTTCTGAGAGTTCTTGTTTGGAAAGATGTTGGCAGCTGGCCTCTGACACCAGTGGCTCTCTGGAATGCTGACCATGTGGGCAGGCCTCACGGTGTGTGGGACATTATTGAAAGGCAATCCTGCCACTTCAGTTGGCACACTGCAGCGGAGTCACTGAGCTGGGACTGCTTGAATGGAGTCTTGGAAGGATCTCTCCACCCCTACAACCGCACAGCACTTCTTCGTGACCTGTACTGTGTGCAGATCTTATCCCCTGAGCAGGGAGGGAGGACCAGGCAGAAGTGCCCTCTCCCAAGGCTACTGTGGCTGACTGGGCCTCCACGTACAGGCCACGGTTTCTTACCCCGTACTTGTCTTCCACCTTTTCCAAGGCCAAGCCCCTGAGGCAGAGTGGAATTCTCCCTTTCTGAAACAGCCATTTGTTGTGTTCCCAGAAGCAGCCGCAGCTACTGGGCCCGACCTTGGCTGTGACTCAGCAGGTACCGGCTAAGCAAATCTGCCAGCCTCGCCCTCATTCGAGTCAGCCTCATTTCTTTTATTTCATTTTATTAGTACGTGTCATGCAGTTTCTAAGATTCCATCTTAGAATCATCATCATTTCTGGCAGAGTGACTGTGTTTGTGAAGACAAACAACCCTAAATAACTGAGTTATTAGATAGACTACTGATCCCCCCCCCCCCGGCTTTGTCCTATGGGTTTTTTGAACAACAAAAAAAATGCAGATATTTCTATTTCAGTGATAGCCATTCAACCTACTTATGCCTTTATTTCTGTTCATTTCCCTTTACCTGTGGGAACAATGCCACCCTGAGGAGTACAGGGAGATAACTGTATGCTGGTCATACATGCTCAATGCCCTTGCTGGATTTCAAGGTCCACCCCACAGCCCCTTCATACAAGTGCTTGTATCTGATAGGTAAAGAAGGGGAGCGGGGTTCCATACTACTTTCTGGTGACGACTACAGAGGCCAGAGTGGGCCTGTGCTCTGTGGGAGACTTAAAAGCAGTACGGGGAATAACAACATAGAAAACCAAAACACAAAAATTCAATTTTGAATCAGGACATTGTGTGTCAAACTGATACCAAATTCAAGGTCACACAGCTAATGAGACATCAAACATGCATCGAGAACTTCCTATGTGCCAGGAATCTGTGGCCTCAGCCTCCAGGCATGTGAAGATGATAATTACAACAGTAGCAGCTACATGATAACAGTATTGATTGAGAATTCATAACATAGCTTACATGGATCAACTCACTCTATCTTCTCAATATATTTTAAAAGCAGTTGCTATTGTCACATTTTACAGTTGAGTTAAGAAGCACAGAATAGTAAAACCATGATTTGATTCTATAGCTTGTGCTGTTGCAGCTTGGAGGGCCAATGTGTTACCCAAAATGGTCAATGGGTGAAATTGCCACAATGGAATTAGTGGCAGGTAAAAGATAAATAGAGCTTCGGGACACTGACAAGCGCATGTCCATGGTCTGAATCCTTTCCAAAACTCATAATATAATGTAATCTCCAAATTAATATGTTGATGTTATCTGGGGATTAGGTGGTATTTGAGAGGCAACTAGGATTAGTCAGGTTATCGGAGTGGTCCCCTATGGTGGGATTGATGGCTTCATAAGAAGGGGAAGAAATAGAGCTATGGGAAAAAATGAGAATTAAGTTGTGTCATATACTGGTACAAATTCTCATTGTTGAGTGCAATCATGATGTATGTATGTAATGTACCAATAAAGATTTTAATAAAAAAAAAGAAGGGGAAGAAAGACCTGAGTTAGTGCACTTGCTCTGTTTTGCCATGTGATACTTTTACCATGTTAGGATACAGCAAGAAGACCATCATCAGATGCCAAGCAGATGCCAGTACTGAGGTCTTTGGCTTTCCTGCCTCCAGAACCATGAGCTAAGTAACCTTTTATTTAGTCTCAGGTATTTTGTTACAGCAACAGAAAACAGACTAAGACACTATTTAAACCAACTGTTTATGTTAACATTAGCATACTTCTTGGAAGATGGTGATAAGGTCAAGAGATATTACATTGGAAAGATTGAAGTCTATTATCTAGGACTTGCCGTATGTCAGCCAGCTTAGGAAACACAGAGCTGGATGGGGATCCATATCTTCTTTGCAGGGAATGAGCCTGTGAATCCATCCACAGGTTTCTACTGAGTAATTTCTAAGCTCTGGTGGAGAAAACATAAGCAGAGGTTTTAAAAAGTCAGCATGCAAAGTGTATAATATTTAAATATTAAATTATATATCAGCAAAGCTATTTGAGGAAAGACAAGCAGGGCTCAGTGGTAGAGCACTTGCTTAGTATGTACAAGGCTCTGAGTTCAAGCTGTAGCACTGCCAAAAAGAAAAGAAAGAAGGAAAAACCGGGGTACATTGTTTCTAAATATCATTCTCTGGCTAAAAGAAACTAAGGCTCCTTGAACAAAGAGTAGAACCTAGGGCTTTGGCAAAGAAAATAAACGATGAGACTGGAGAATCTTCTGATGCCAGAAACAAAGGAGGTGCTAAAGAAACAACAGGAGCCAACCTAAAGGAACATGCTATTGGCTGCAGGTGGAACAACTCAAGTACCACATAAATAATGTAGAATTGAGCTATAATCTTATGCATAAAATACATCTACGTAAGTCCATACTGATACAAATAAATGATTGAAAAAGTGAATAAAAGGATGAAACAGGACAAATCTTCCTTAGAAAATCTAAGAAATGTATATGGATACTCTTCCTCCACCAATTTTAAATTAATTGGAGCTTAATTAATTCCTGGCCTTCCTTTTTAAGGGTGGTCTGAATATAGTGACGTTTTCCCAAAGAACACTGTGTGGAAAGGGGAAATAGTAACTTTATAGGGAGAGATCTGGCACATGCTACCTTTAGCAGAGGATCAAGGTGAACATGATGAGAATGAGTGATGTTGATGTTACACAGGCCCTATGAAGACATGATGACAGAGACACATTATTTCTATGCTATTCTTCATGTCTTTAACCTCTAGCTGAAATTTTTTTAAGAATCAAGATAGATTCAAATGTCAGGATATTTTACAATATTCCTGGCTGGTGTTCTTCAAATTTTCAAGGTCATATAAAGCAAGGAAAGACTGAGGAACAGTCAGAACCACAGAGCAGAGGAGACTAAGGAGATAGGATAGTGAAAAGCAGTGTGAGATGCTGGGTGGATCCTAGGACAGGAAAAGAATATTCATGGGAAAATAGGTAAAATCTAAATAAAACCTGAAATTTAGTATATGTGAAATACCAGCATCAGTCTCCCAATTTTGGTAAATGTTCCAAGGTCATGTAGGATGATATTACTAGAGAAAACTAGATGAGAGATAAATGAAAATATCCTGAACTATCTTTGTAACTCTTTTGTAAATCTAATGTTATCGTAAAATAAAAAGTATATTTAAAATACAAGCACAAAAAGAAAATCAGAAAGTTTCAGTGTGTGGAACAACTAGAATTTTCATACATTGCTGATGGGAATGTAAAGTGTACAGCAACTTTGGAAAACTATTAAACATATGTCCACTACACAACTCAGCTATTTCTCACATTTTATTCACAGTAGAACAAAGCCAAAAATAATTGTCAATAAACGAGTGGATAGATGAAGCGTGGTCTATCTATATGATGAACTAACAGTCAGCAATAAAAAGGAATGTCAAAAGAGGATGGGGATTGTTTGGGAAGGGCCAAGGGGAAACTTTCTGAATGGAAGGTTTTATTTATTAATTGTGATGGTAGTTATGTAGGTGTATACATGTATCAAAACTTCCCAAGCTGTGCATTTAAAATAGGCACATTTTTGGGAAAATGTTTTTCAAATGATATAAAATTTCAGTTGGAAGCCAGGCATGGTGGCACATGTCTGTAAACCCAGCAGTCCAGGATGCTGAGGTAAGATGATGGCAAGTTTGAAACCTACCTGGACAACTTAGTGACTTAGTGAATCCCTGTCTCAATGTGAAAAATTTTGAAAAGGTTCAAGAATGGAGCTCAGTATGAAGGCTCTGGATTCAATCCTCAGTACAAAAAAAATTCAACTAGATAAGAAGAATGTGTTTAAGAGCTCCAATGTATAAATAGTGACTATTGTTAGCAACCATATGTTATATTCTTGAAAAGTGCCAAGAGAATAGTTTTTAAGAGTTCTCATCAGAAAAAATAAATATGTGAATCATGTATATGTTAATTAGCTTAGTTTAGCTTTCCATAATATATACATATGTCAATCACACATACATGATATAAACATGCAACTGTTTGTCAATTGAAAATTTTAAAATAATTTTAACCATAAAAATGAAGATAAAAATAAAGTGGGTACATCATATCTAAATTATAGCTCAGTAAACTAGGAAGTGTGATGATTAATTTTATGTGTCAACTTTACTAGACCCAAGTACCCAAATATGTAGTGAAATATTATTCTAGATGTTTCTAGGGAAGTATTCAGTAGGTAAGATCAACATTTTAATCATTAAGCTTTGAATAAAGCAGATTGCCCTCCGTAATGAACATGGGTCTCATCCAGTCAGTAGACTACCTTAAGAGGAAAAGATTTGACTTTCTCCAGAGAAGAGGTAATTCTGTAAACTAATGTCTTTCAACTTGAAGTACAATGCTTCCTGTTGTCTGGCCAATTCTACGCTGAGGCTTGCTACTTGCCAGCCCATTCATTCCTTAAATTAGTATCTCACGCTCCATCTCTCACTGTTTAGCTCACGCTCTTCCATTTCTCTGTAGAACCCTGATTGACATACTCTTCAATGTAATTCTTATGAATTTGTTGGAGAGAGAATGTGGCCACAGAACTAACACAAGAATGAGTTTGAAATCTCTTCTTAATTCTCACCCCTAGTTTCTGTGCCTACAAGATAATCTCTGCTGAATGATTCAGAATAATTGTAGGATTTGGGGTTTATGGAGAACCTTAACTTCTGATCCAGTTAAAAGATGCTGTCAGAATGCACAGCCTCACTTCTGTTTGACTCATTTTCTAATTCACCCAAAGCAGCTCTTGTGTGTGTCTCTCATCTGCCATCAACAAGTTTAACCTTCCAGACTTAATTCGTACACTATCTTATTTTTAGGCCTTTGCAGAGATATGTTCCCTTTGTCTCTGTGTCAGGCGTCCCCATGGGGAGAACCAGGTGGTGTAAGTACGTCCAGAGAAGCTTGATATTTCACCATTCTGCCTTGATTTTGCTGGTCTCTGGCAGCCTTACATTAATGTAATACTTCTATCTCCTCGGGAAAGCTTGAAGGATCCTGTTTTACAGATGAGTGCATTTCTGCAATTGGTTTTTCATCTACTTCTGATTTGTATAATTTTTTATTTTGTATTTTCTTTTTTTATTGACTTTATTGGTACATTTTGTGCATACATTATGATCACATTCAACATTGAGAATTTGTTCCTGTCCATGACACATCTTCATTCTGGTTTTTTTCCATTTTCCTGCCCTCCCCACAAGCTTTGTTTCCTTATTGCTTTTTACTTCATGTATAATTTTTTTTTTGGTATTGGTGATCAAATTTGGGTCCTGGTGCTCGCAAGGTAGGTGTGGTACCACTTGAGCTAAATCCCTGGTACTTCATGTATTATTTTTATAGTTGTAATTTTTACTATACACATAGAGGCTGTCATTCCAAGATACAAATAAATTTTGGTAATCCCACTTTTATTTTGTCATTTAAATTTTACATGGTAAGCTGGTTTCAGGGAGAAACTTCTTCATTGTGTTTGATGTGGCATCAAACATTGAGTTTACAAAGGATTTTGCCGCAAATCTGTATGCTAACGAATTATGTTGGCCTCTGGCACAAGGCGCCAACAAACAAGAAACAAAAAATCTTGAGTGTTGCATATTGATAACTTACATGATTTTGCTTACAGACATGTATCAACTTTTTGCTTGCAGACATGTATCAACTTGGCAGATTTAATTACGTTTGTACTGTAGTCAATGCTTCCTCTTAGAATATCTTTTATCTTACAGGGCAAATCCTACCCTTTCAGGGGAGCATTCCCAGCTGTGTGGAATCCGATTAATTACCTAGATCATAACAACCTTTGGAGGACAATGGATGATATGGGGCAAGAGGTAAATCTTCCTACAATGTCTTTAGCTACATTGCTAGTTTTTCAACATTCAGTTTAGTTCTTAAAATAAAGAGGACACACTGTGCCACGCTTATTTCTGAGTATGTAATAATAATCAATAAAAATCTGTGAAACCGTTGGATGAATGAACCTGTTTCTGACTTCCAAAAACATCAAGTGTCAAACAGATTACTATTGTAAACTACTGGTGAGTGCGCAGAAGTCTGCAAATCACTCAGGCTTGTGGGGGTAATGTGTCTAATTTAGAAAATCTTTAGGACACATCGAAACAAGACATCTGGGTCTTTCATTCTCCACCATGTCCAAACCCGCAGCCCACACATACAAAATTTAAGTGAAAACTCCTGTTTAGGAGCTACTTGTTATAGCTGTCCAGTCATTGTTAAAGAGTCGAATTTGTGAATATTCTGTGTAAATCAGTAACTTTACTAAAACAGTTCCTCCTTATCCCTGGTTTCATTTTCTGTGATTTCAGGTACCTACAGTCAACAGCAGTTTGAAAATGCTAGCTAGAAAATTACAGAAATAATCAGATAGACCACAGGCACATAACTTTTATTACAGTATTTATATAAATTATTCTATCTTGTTACTGCTGTTAATCTCTCACTGTGCTTAAGTTTTGAATTAAACTTTGTCATAGATATGCATGTACGGGGCAAACGTAGTATGTATATATAGCTTAGGCCTATTCAGAGTTTAAGGCATCCACTTGGGGTCTTGGAATATATCCTTCATGGATTAGGGAAGACTACTGCAATCCATATTTGGAAATAGCCATTTACAGTGCACCTCCATTTACTGTGTAGGAAATGTTACTGTAAATGAAATATGGATTGAGTGGTGTAGATCTAGAACAACAAAGCCACACAGACTACACTGTTTATGAAGTGAAAGACATGATGGTGGAAATTAAAAACTTGAATTTTTCTTCTTTAAATTAGAGAATTTTGAATAATGTTTGAATGGTTCCTGAGGATGGAAATTATCTTGGCCTTTCTCCTTCAACTCTTTTTCTGAATATAGATCCCCAGTGATGCCCCATGGAAGGCTCCCCTTGCGGAAGAGTGGGACCACATGACTATGAAGGAGCTACTCAACAAGATCTGCTGGACTAAGTAAGACTGACTGGGGTACAGGCGTGTACCAGGACTGTCTCTCAGGTTTACGTAGCAGTAATGTTCATTAGGGATGGGACATGTAGTCACTCTGTGTCAAACCATACCACTGGCCAAATGAAATGTTGGAAAATACTGGAACCAGGTGCCACCCTAAAGGTAGCTATGCACTCAATGTATTCCTTTGAAATAGTTTCACATTGCAAAGGTGGTGTTTTTACCAGTCACTCAGGTCCACATGCACAGGTCTGCTGCTCAGTGCTGACCAAGGCAAAGGAGGCCATTTAGTTTAGTGAAAAGGAAAATGGCTTCATTCAAAGCTACCTCTGAGGAGAGAGAGGGACCTCATTTGCTTCAAATCACCACCTCCTTGTGTACAGTTGTGCAAGGGTCTCATAGCAAAGAAACAGAGAGGAGAGGAAATTCAGGGAGACAACGTACATCCTCAAGCTTGTTTCAGCTCTCCTGTACCCTGACCTTCTGGTGCCAGGGTTTTATTTGTTCTTTCTGTTTATGTAGGCTGGGGAGGGGGGTTAGTTCTGCCCTTAGCAGAAGGAAGTTGGGAGAACCCACTTGTCTGAAGGAAAAAAAAATAACTTTTAAAGTTCCATTTTGCCATGCTAGTTTCAATATTAAACCATGAAGTCCTCAGAATAGACTAGACTACCCGACATCCTTTCTTTACAGGCACATAAAAGCCATCGGCATAACGATCTCATTTATCAACTTGTCACTATGGGACTATTTTTGTACTTCTCCCCTCAGTCAGGTGTAGAGATGATTACCTTATGATGTGAAACACCCTTATGTGATGTTTTGTAACTCTTTAAGGATTTGGACCTGAACTTCTAGGTAATTCACAATTCTAAGGGGAAATGTGTGACTGGACTTTCTGCTACCCTTTAATGAAAAACCTATGATGTAGCAAACAAGTATTTATAAGTCAAACATGAAATTCTTGTTAATAGTATTAAAACCTATACGCAAATTTTGGAGGCCTTTTAGACAGGTGACATGGAGAGGCCTCACTGCTCTTGGATAGCAGAGAGAGTGGATGGAATTGTGGGGTTCCAATTTAATCACAAGGTGAGTTTTTGGCCTCCCAAAAGAGAAATAGAAGGTAAATCCAGAGACTGACCACTTATGCTCCACAATGGTGGTTAAGTCAAGTGTGGTGATGGACACCTGTAAGCCCAATGTTCTGGAAGGCTCAAACAGGAAGACCCTAAATTTAAGCCCAGCCTGGGCAGTTTAGGCAATCTGTCTCAAAAATCTAAAACAAATTTTGTAAAAGGTTCGTGATGTAGCTCAATGTGAAAGTCCTGGGATGAATCCTCAGTGCCACCAAAATCAAATCGAAATAAAGCAAAACAAAATAGTAGTCGGGAATATGTTTTGTTCTGAGGTTGATGTCCTCACTCTCTAGACATGGGAGAGAGAAGTAGAACCCTGAAAATTAACCATGAAAAAAATTCTGAAGACTATCTAAATCTATGATATAGAAATGGTCAAAACATACAATTACATACTTTTGATACATAATTTTTGATATAAAAATAGAGCATCTAAGAGCTTAGTTTAGAATTTAGTTTTAGAGAGAATACAAAGAAGGGGGTTTGCAGCAAACAGGGAGGGAGAGAGGGAGAAAAGCAATTTCAAGAAACAACTTTAAGGAGCCGGGGATTTAGCTCAGTGGTTCCGACGTCTGCCTTTCAAGCACAAGAGCCCGAGTTCGATCCCCAGTAACCATGTACAACAATATCAGGCATGGAGACTCGCACTCACACCCACCAGCAATCCGTACATATACCACAGTGCTGGGTAGGGTGGCTCACGCCTATACTCCCCTTTGGGAAGCAGAGGCAGAGGCAGGAGGATTGCTGTGAGTTTGAGGCTCACCTGGGCTATGTAGTAAGCTCAGGGCCAACCTGAAATACAGAGAGACCCTGTCTCAAAAAAAAAAAAAAAAGTAGAAACACATTTAAGGGGAAAACAAAAAGATCCAGTAGTGAAAGACTGGCTGAATTTCTTATGGGCCATCCAAAACAGGGAATATTCTAGAATCATTTAAAAGCTTGTTGCAGTGGCTGGGGATTTAGCTCAGTGGTTCCAGAGCCTGCCTTGTGAGCGCAAGTGAGTTCAATCCCTGGTACCAAAAATAAATAAATAAATAAAATCATGTTGTAGAGGAATATTTAATGATGAGAAATAATAATATGAAGCACATAGGAAAACATGGATAGGTATAGTGGGACATATAATTTCATTCCTAAAAATAAAGCTGCTTTTTATGCATTGCAAAATCAGTGGAAATCCGTCAGTGTTTCTAATATTTAATATTATAATCCAAACATGTTAAAATAGTTTTGAAGCATTAAATCATTAAAACTGCTTCATCAAACATCATATTTCAGAGTTATAGAATCTTCGTGGAAAGTGAATACCATAATGTATTTATCCATTATCATTGCTGGACATCTTGGTCACTTCTGCTTTTACATTAGTGTCATTACATGAAACTGTAATAAACATCATTGCACGTCTCCTGTGTGTTCAGGCATTAAAGCAACCCATTCTGGGATAGTAAAATCATTTCATGTCATGAGATCCATGCCTATTTTTAACTGCATCCATTTAAACCCTCATGTAATGCTGTTTAACACTTCTTAGAAGAATTTAGTTTATGATGGAAGTTATTTTGAGTGTTTTCAATATGTATTTGTTTGTAATTCTATAGTTTTTCAAACTACAATGAGTATGTAATTATCTGCATTGCTTTATAACTTCTATTATGAAAAGTTTCTCATGAATTTAGTTTGACCTTTTCTCCCAGGAGAGCTTCTAGATTCAGAGAAAATAGGACAAATTACATCTGGGATCATAAAGGTCTGAGACATTCTGTCCTAATCTTTGGTATAGTCCTCCAATTAGTGAATAGTTTGTTCACTGACTAGACAAAGAATTCTGAGATGCTAAAAACATGCTAGCAAGGTCCAGGGATTTAACTCAATGGTTCTGGCACCTGCCTTGCAGGTTCCAGGTTTGATTCCCGGTAACCACATATAATGATGCCGGGCATGGTGACTCACGCCCACCAGCAATCAGTAACACGTACCACATTCCGAAATGGGATTGACAACACTGACAGTGACAGTCAAAAGTGATGATGCTGGGGCCAGAGATTTAGCTCAGTGGTTCCAGTGCCTTTCTTGCAATCACAAGGGCCTGGGTTCAATCCCCAGTAACCATATAAAACAATGCCGGGCATGGTGGCTCACGCCTGTAATCCCAGCACTCAGGATACAGAGGCAGGAGGGTTGCTGAGTTCGAGGCTGAGTTCAGCACTAGCCTGAACTACAAAGCAAGACCCTGTCTCAAAAAACTAAAAAAAAAAAAAAAATAAAATAAATACATAAAAAATTTTTAAAAACATGCTAACAAGCAATTTTTCTAAGAAAGATGCACATAGGATCATTTTAAGCTTTTCAGCTAGTCAGCCCCAGACTATTCAACCTATTGTAATTCAAACTAAAGCACATTTATACATTTAAAAACAGATGTTGGTCATTTTTTCAGTTGCTGTCATAAATGCTCTTCAGAAATAGAAATTGTATTTTAAATGTGATTACAAGTATGTGGCCATTTTTGGAAATTCTATGCATAGAAAAGCATACATTAAATGAGACTAGCAATTACCTTTTGGAGAAAGACATACCATATTTCTTGAAAATAAAACCAAGTCATATATTAATTTTTCCTCCAACAGATACAATAGGGCTTATTTTCATGGAATATCTTATTTTTTCATGCACAGCAATCTACATTTATTCAAATACAGTCATGTCATCTTCTATAGCACTGTGATACTTTGGAAGCTCCAAATTTCAGTCTGAATTTCTTTGAACTTCACTTCCTATAGAACCATTGGTCCCCATCTCTCCTGTCCGGCAGGAGCGAGCACTTCCTGTCCATGCAGCCTGCTCAGAGTGCATTGGCAGCGCAGCTATCAGTGATTTTATCCCACGGATTCTTCTCTCAAGTCGTGACCTCTTACAGACCACGCTTCACAAAGTTTCCATTATGCCAAGTGTTAAATGAAGAGTTCCGAAGTGGGAATGACAGCACTGACAGTGACAGTCAAAAGTGATGATGCTGGGGCCAGAGATTTAGCTCAGTGGTTCCAGTGCCTTTCTTGCAATCACAAGGGCCTGGGTTCAATCCCCAGTAACCATATAAAACAATGCCAGGTGTGGAGACTCATGCCCACCAGCAATCAGTAACACATACTACAGTGCCGGGCATGATGGCTCATGCACGTAATCCCTGCACTTGGGAGGCAGAGGCAGGAAGATTGCCGTGAGTTCGAAGCTACATAGTGAGCTCAGAGCCAGCCTAAACTACAAAGTGAGACCCTGCCTCAAAACAAACAAAAAAAAAGATGATGCTCACAAAAGCGACAAAAAATTCCAGATGCTCACATTAAGAAAAGGTTCCTTTATTTCCCATGAATGCATTAAGTACGTCCATTATGACACATGGTGTATTGAATTATGAAGATTCTTATTAGACCCAACCACAGCATTTGTTATCACATGAGCATGTTGTTCATGTGTTGTGTCTGTGCTCTGATTGGCCATTCGGCGATGAGTCTGGAGTTCATCTGTTTCCATAGGTATTTAGCTCTTATTTGAAGTGCCGGCTTGGGTATTTACAAATACTTAATTATAATTTATATTATCTTTGAAGTATTAGTATCAATAATATCATTTATTTATATTTAATTGTATATTACTATTATTATTTAATAACTCAATACATCCATCATACATTACAATGGATTACTAAATGTGTCTGTTTCGTTGATAATCCTACCTGGGGTTTATTTTATGAGCACCTGAGGCTAGGGCTTATTTTCCAGGTCTTATTTTCAGAGAAATATAGTGTGAAGTATACTTGTATCAGTCAGCATTTGTCATTGTGACAAAACACCTAACATACACAACATAAAGATGTTTGACTCACAGTTTTGGAGGGTGTCAGTGCTCCATCCACAGTGTCTGACACTGTAATGGAAGGGTGTAGGGAAGGAAAGCTGGCCACCTCCTGACATCCAGTGAGCACAACATGGGGTAAAGGCCACACAGGAATTTAACTCATTAGTGTTTTAACCCATTAATAGGGTAACACTCTTGTGACTCAGCCATGTTTCTTTATTCTATTTCCAAGCATTGCTTCATTGTGGATCAAATCCTTAATACACAAGCCTTTGGGAGCCACTTAATATTTAAATGAAAATAACAATGCTCACCCTCTCATATATCTATCTTATGAATTTTCTAAATTTTTTCTAAAGTGCACATATGTTTCATGTAGAAAAGCTTTATAATATTTATCTCCTAAAATTTCAATAGAGCAAAAACACAAAAGTATGATTCCATTAGCTTTCTTGACTTTCCATTTCTCAAATATTGTTCAGCTCATTTCTTTTCTTACTAAAACTACTGAAGTAAGTCAAATAAAGATTAGGAATGGAGAGCCCTCCAAAGAGAATCCTGCTTCCTCCCTCCGTTTCTTGGCCTTTTGTGGGTTCAGATTTCCCTAGTCAACCTCCGTCTGAATTCTTGTCATGACTCTTTTAAGAGACTACAGTCACATAACTTTATTGTAGTTATATTTTAAATTGCTTTATTTTATTATTAGTTATTGTTTATCTTATACTGTGCTTAGTTTATAAATTAAATTGTATATTATGTGTATATAGGATAAAAATATGAGGTTCAGGATTCATCAGAGGTCCTGGAATTTATTTCCTATGGATTAGGAGAACTTTCTTTGTGGCTAGGCTACACCTGCAATCTTTTTTTATTTTTCATTTTTAAATAAGATCTCACAAGACTTCCCAGGCTGGGCTTTAGCGTGCGCTCCTCCTGTCTCAGCCTTTCAAGAGTGCTGGTCTTACAGCTATGCATCACCACGCCTGGCTGGCATAACTGTACTTTAAGATGTGCCTTCATTTCAAACAATGATTATTTTTTCCCATCAAATTGGCAACATTTCTATGTTTAATATTGGCTGTCTAACTGGGCCCACATTATCTTTTAGGTATTACATCCTTTAACCCATTCCCCTGAATTCAACTATAAAATAAAGAAAAAAAATAGGATGTTGGGAAACAACAAAAGATATCTTTTATCCTGAAGTAATATTTTTACCCCAATGTCTGGGTAGGTGCTTTAAATAGATACCACAAATTGCCTCGGCAATTTTCACCCTTTCTGTTATCATGGGGAACCTTACAAAACTAATTCATAGACACTTCAAAGTAAATGTGACACCATTTTGCAGGCTGTAATGATGAGAACTATCACAAAAATGCTGTTGGGTTGTGAGGATTGCAGATATTGTCAATAGCTTGTCTCTGTGTTAGGCAAGGTCCTACAAACTTTGAGGGTCAAGATACCCTAGAGTAGGGGCCGAGGAGTTAGCTCAGTGGTTCTGGCGCCTGTCTTCCAAGTGCAAGGACCCGGGTTTGATCCCCGGTCACCACATACCATACTGGGCGTGGAGATTCACGCCCAGCAGCAACCAGTACCACATAACACAGTTGCCGGGTGTGGTGGCTCACGCCTGTAATCCCAGCACTCGGGAGGCAGAGGCAGGAGGATTGCTGTGATGTGAGTTGGAGGCTGAGTTCAGGGCCAGCCTGAACCACAAAGAAAGATACCCTAGAGTAATGAGGTGTCCTTTGGTGAATACTTGCACTTGCAAGGTTGTCAGCTGACTATAAAGCGTTTCAAGTTTTGAGTCAGATATGAGCTAGTTTAAAGTTGTACCATTGAGTTGTGTAACTACATATTATGGAACTCTCTGAGATTCAATTTTCTGGCTTGTGAACTAGGGAAAAATAATGGCTGTATTATAGGATTCTTACAACAGCTGAACAAGATCACAGATTTAGACCATGGAGTATAGAAAGAATTCAGTACATGGAAGATCGTAGCATTTATCCTATTCATTGTCATCAGTACCAGCTACAAAATTCTGCCTTAACTATAATTAGATTAACAATGTATAAACTTTCCATCAAAGTCAAAAGGGATATTGGTCTTTATGAAGCATATCCTAGAGTTCACATTACTGTGGTAAATTTTAGGATGTGCTACATCTTACTGAGTTATTGGAATTGTGCAAGATTGTCCACTTTCTGGTGTGCTTCTTCATAGGTTATGATCTTTAGCTATTTACCTTCTAAGACACAGGCAAAAGCTCATGAACCTATGCTTTATTAATCTCCTTTCGCCTCATGCATCCTTGAGCTTGTCTTCTTTTACGGAGTGAAATTAAAAAAAAAAATAGATTGTGACTAATTTTGTATTTGGTGCAGCACCTAACCTATCTTTTGCTATATATATATATATATATATATATATATATATATATATATATATATATATATATATATATATTGCAACAAATAATTATTGGGTGCTTACCATATACCAGATACTATTTTGTTAAAAAGAACACTACAGTTGAGGGAGAAACATAAGGCTCATGTTCTCATTGGTTGATATTGTAGCGGGAGAGACAGTAATAAAAAACAATAAATTTGCGAAGCACGATGGGGCATACCTATTTTCCCAGGTACTTGGGAGGCTGAGGTAGGAGGATCACAAGTTGAAGGTCAGCCTGGGCAATGTAGTGAGACCTTGTTTCAAAATAAAAAATAAAAAAACAATAAGGGCTGGGGTGCAGCTTAGAGTTAGAGGATCTCTGGATTGTCTCCCTAGTAACTAAAAGAAAGAAAGAAAAAGAAAAAAAAAACACCTCACAATAATGAGGAAGATAATTTCAGACATTGAAAAGAGTTCTAAAGATACTGCACAGTGGCAGAATAACAGAGAATGATGAGGCACTGTGAGTATGGATGCTAGTGGTGGTTTTCACAGGTGGACAAGAGTGCATCTTTCTGGGGAGACATTAGAATAAGTGGGAAGTGAAGCAGGAGGAAGTGGAAAGGTACGCATGCACTGACTACATTACTGAGGGCTGGGAAGCCATGATAAAAGATCTGAATCGTATTCTGTTTTTGATGCAATGCCAGGGAGGATTATAAGTAAAAGAATGATGTGACTGGATTTAGGGTTGAGAAAGAAGATCACAATGGGGAGGGAGGCTTCTAGTGTAGTCAGTAGATTCTGGGTCAGGACGAGTGAAGGCAGAGAGACGATCTGAGAGGAAGTTATTGTGGTGCTCCTGGAGAGAGATAACACTATATTATTGGTGGTGAAGGTAGAGTGATGTGATGCAAGATGACAACTGGACTTTCTGATAGATTGGATAGAGGAGGAAAGAGAGAGGAAGAGACAGACAGACACAGAGACAGAGAGACACACACAGAGAGATAAAGACAGGCAGAGAGATTAAAGTTGAGCTCTGAGCATTGGATCTAGACATTTAGTGGTTGAGTGTGCCTTTTCTGAGACAGGAAGACAGGAAGACACTGGAAGAGCCGCAGGTGTGTGGGGAAAAATCAGGGTAGCGATAGCACAGAGCATAGAATAGAAATCAATTCTCAGTGAGATGTTTTGTTTAGAGGGGAAGTAAAACTCACAACCCCCAAATATCTTTTCATATTTTGTAACAGATACTAGTGACATTTTCATACAGATTGTTAAATTGTGCTAACTTTAGCCAAGAAAATGTGTTATTGGAATAATTTCTAGAGAATTAAGAAAATCTTGTGCCTTTGCTAACTTTGCTCCTGTTTCTTCTTGAACAGCTCTGCAAAGCAGCTCGCCACTCTTTTTGTCAACCTGTGTGTCACTGCTGAGACCCATGAGGTTTCTGCTCTCTGGTTCCTGTGGTACGTTAAGCAGTGCGGGGGCACCACCAGAATCATCTCTATAAGCAACGGAGGGCAGGTACCGACTCATTTCATCTGTTAGCTCAGTGCCTAGTCCCGCATAAGGCACTGTTCTAGGCATGGTCAAAAGTTGCTTTCTTCTCTCTTTCTACCCCCCTCTCCTTCCTCCTTTTCCTTTTTCCTACTTCTATTTCTCCATTTCCTTCCCAGACCTATTTCACAGTCTTTTTAAAAATTAACTGAACTGAAAATTGAAGAGATAGTCAGCTCAAGTGTGTGCAAAGCCAGGTAGAATGTTTGTGTTCTTGGCGACATTTGGAAACAAGGCTTCCGAACGGACAGGTGGACAGGACAGATGGTTGTAGTGAGGTGACTGACCACAATGGCAGGAATAGCGGGTACCTGACCCACGATGGGATGGGCTGTCGATGACAGGAAGAGGCTGGCCCGAGAACAGGGTGGTGCAGAGGCATGGAGGATCTGAGCCTGTGTCACAAGGGCAAGGTTTAGGCCTGGAGGGCATAGCCTTGAAGGTAACTTAGATGATCTGTCATTTTGTCCAGTCCACAGTCCCAAGTTAGAACACAATGGTGAATGGCATGGTTCATGATAGTAAAAGGAAATGTTATGCATCTCAGAGTAAAGAGAAGAGTGGAGAACTAACTAAATACTCAGTCATTTAACGCCTGTTCCTGTATTTCCTCACCCTGTTTTTCTGTCTAGGAGAGGAAGTTTGTGGGCGGATCTGGTCAAGTGAGTGAGCGGATAAAGAATCTCCTCGGAGACCGAGTGAAGCTGGAGAGGCCTGTGGTCCACATTGACCAGACAGGAGAAAATGTCCTTGTGGAGACCCTAAACCATGAAATTTACGAGGTAACCAAAACCCTTCAACTGGGGAAAATAGGTTAGGGTGCTGTAGGTAACCAAAGTTGAAATAAAGCTAGAAAATCCTAGACTTTACTTGACAAGACACTATCTCTATTTGCAAGAAAGGTAAATAGAATCAGGATATGGGGGTATCAAAAACATATTTTATCAACTTTGTATTCACTCTTACATAATTAGACAAGCAAAGACAATGTTTACTTAATAGATATCAAATGCACCTATATATCTGATATTATCCTTTTTATTAATTTGTTGGTATAATTTAGATATACACAATGATCATATTCATCATAGGGAGTTTGTACTGGTACATGATGTATCTTGATTCCTTTTTTTCCTATTCCCCTCCACTCCCTTCAACTCCTCTTCTCCTTATTTACATTAGCTCTTTTCCATTTTTCCTTCTTTTCTCAATTTTTTCTTTTCCTTTCTTTCCTTTCTCCTTTACCTCTCCTCATTTCTCTTTTCATTTTGAACAGTGTCCTCTGATTTCACATTATGTATTGTACATTTTAGTCCTTATTTACACTTTCAGTTTCTTACACCAGAGATAATGTGATACTTACAAACAGGTGTTGTATTTGTTTCACCTATGAGTACAATCTTAAGGTGCATCCATTTACCTAGAAATGTCTCTAGTTTATCCTTAATGGCTAAGTAGTTCTCCATTGTATTTTTTTTAAAAAAACCTACATCTTTTAATCCATTCATCAGCTGATGGGCATTTGGGCTGCTACCAAGATTTAGCTATTACTAACTATATTCCTATAAACATGGATGTGCATATATTGCTGTGGTATGATGCCTTTAATTCTTTCTGGAAGATACCAAGAAAGAGAATATCTGTGTCAAATGAAACCTCTACTCCTAGTATTTTGAGGAAGCTCACAGATTTCCACAGTGGTTTCACCAATTTGCACTCCCACCAACAGTGGAGAGGAGTACCTTTTTCCCCACAGCTCCACTAACTAGCATTTGTGTGTGTTCTTGATTGATTTCTTGATAACAGCCCTTCTTGCTGAGGTAAGGCAGAATCTTAGCATTGTTTTAATTTTCATCTCTCAAGTGACTTGTGATGCTGAACATTTTTTCATGTATTTATTTGCTGTTTGTATTTTATCTGAGAACTTTGTATTCATTCCAGATGCCCATTTTTGGATTGGATCTTTAAATTTGGGAGTCTGATTTTTTCCAATTCTTTGTATGTTCTGGATATTAGTCCTTTGTCTGAGGAAAACTGGCTACAATTGTTCCCCACATAGTAGGTTGTCTCTGTTCTGTTGGTGATTTCTTTTGCTATGCAAAAGATTTTTAATAGGGTAGGATTGCAGTTATTAATTGTATTATTTCCTGTGCAATCTGAGTTTTGTTCATGATCTTTGGCTACACTTCTGGCCTCAAGAGTTCTACCTATTCTTTCTTCCAGTAGATTTTAGTGTTTCTGTTATAATATTGACATATTTTACCTATTTTGATATTAGTTTAGTGCATCATGAGAGATAAGGGTCTAGTTTCAGTCTTTGGCATGTAGAAGGCTAGTTTTTCCAACATCACTTATTAAACAGGCTATCTCCCTTCCAGGAAGTGTTTGGCCCTTTGTTGAAGATAAAGTAGCTGAGTGTGTTTGGAGTTCTTTCTGCATCTTCTAATCTATTCCACTGATCCTCAGGTCTTTTTTTTTTTTTTTGCCTGTATCATGCTGTTTTGATCACAGTAGTATAATTTCAAATCACGGATTATGATGCCTCTACCTTCTTGAATTTGTTGCCTATAATTGTTTTCTTTGTTGAGTTTATCGGTACACTTTAGGTATACATTAGGATCACACTCATCGATGGGAATTTGTACTTGTACATGTTATGACTTGGTTCTTATTTTTTCCCATTTCCCTTCTCTCCCTTCAACCCTCCACCCCTCCTAATTTACAAAACTTTGTTTCCACTCTTTCTGTCACTTCTTTCCTTTACCCCACCTCCTCCTTAGTTCCTGTTACACTTTGAATATTTTCTTCCTATTTCATAATTATCTATTAGCATTTTGGTCCTGATTTACACCTTCAGTGTCTTACACCAGAGAAACAATTCGATATCTACACATGTGTGTCCTGTGTATTTCACTTAAGAGTATGGCCTCAGGGTGCATCCATTTAGCTATAAATGTTTATTTTTATTTATGACTTAATAGTATTTCATTTTATTTTTAAAAAATCACATCTTCTTTATCCAATCACCAGTTAATGGGCATTTTGGCTGTTTCCAACATTTAGCTACTACAAACTATGCCACTCTGAACATGAGTGTGTACATATTGCTGTGGTATGAGGCTTTTAATTCTTCAGGGAGTATATCCAGAAGGGAAATAGCAAGGTCAAATGGGACCTCTAATCCCAGTTTCTTGAAGAATATCCACAAATTTCTGCAGTGTTGCTCCAGTCTACACTTCCAGAAATAGTGGTGAAGTGTTTCCTCTCCAGACTGTTGGTTTCCAGACTCTAGGCACCTTGTCTTGGAGATGCTGCATTGTTGCTACTCTCTGCAATGCCATTTTTTCCCCTTGGAGTGGAGAATTCAGTAGTAACTCAGACCAATGCAACTACCCACTCTCACAGGTTTATATTGTAGTGAGGGATAAAGGTCAGAATCAAAGCTGGGTGTGGTGGCACACACCTGTCACCCCAGCCTTCTGGAAGGCTGAGGCATGAGGATCATAAGCCCAGCCTGGACAATTTAGTGAACTAATGAGACCTTGTCTCAAAATGAAATAAACATGAAAGGGCTGGGAATGTAGCATAGTGGAAAGGCCCTAGGTTCATTTTTTAGTGCTTAAAAAATAAGACAATCAAATATATATTAAAATATAAAGGCTTTCAAATAATATAGAAAGAAACAAGCAGAAAAAGGAGAGGGTTGTGAGAAGGTGGGGCAGCAGGACTGAGCAAATAAATTTTTAAAAAGTCATTAGGAAAGGTCTCACTGAGGTGATATTTGCTCAAAGAACTGAAGTAGATGAGGGCTTGAGCTATGTGGCTCTTGGGGTTGGGGGAGTGCTCCGTGTAAATAGAACAACAAGTGGCAAGAGTCTGGGATGTGATCAACATGGTCACAGTGGCAGAAGTTAGAGGAGTGAGGGGAAGAGTAGCAGGAGGTGGGATCCGAGAGGTAACACGACCACTTCATGTATGGCCTGGGAGGTAACTGTGAGCACTTTGATTCTGACTTCAAATGTGACAAGAACTTATTGAAACTTCTGAACTAGGAAAGAGTAGGGGTTGCTATAGACTTTTCCAGAATCCTGGATTTGCTGTTAAGAGACTGAAAAGGAACAATGATATGAGAGAGGTTCATGGGGAAAAACTGAAAGGACCAATAATATTTAAGTATGTTGCTTTTATTTCAGGCTAAGTATGTGATTAGCGCCATCCCGCCTATTCTGGGCATGAAGATTCACTTTAATCCTCCTCTGCCAATGATGAGAAACCAGCTGGTCACCCGTGTGCCTATGGGCTCAGTCATCAAGTGCATAGTCTATTATAAAGAGCCTTTCTGGAGGAAAATGGGTGAGTACTTTCCTTACCTAAAGACCTTCAGGAGAAGGTCCCAAGAAACTTGGTGTCAAGACATGTATTTGCATATAACTATTTTTATTAAAATTCTGGCCATAGTACAATTCTGTCCCAAGTACAATTCTTTCAAATAAAACCCACTGGTACAAACTCATTCAATTAACTTTCCTTGGACTAGGACCAACTCTTTTTATAATTTAATGTAAAGTTTATTTAATACTCCCACAAACTGTCATGAGAATAGGTGATTAGCATTTTTAATCGTTTTTTAAAGTGTAAGTTTATAAAGCTACTCACAAAGGTCGGGAGGGGGTTTCTAAAAATTTTCATGCCATTTCTTGCTAGTGTCATGATTCTACTACATTAATTAAAGTCATTTATTCACTCACGTGTAGTCAGCAAGTGTACTACTACTGATTGTCTTACCCAGTAAAACAAAGCAGGGGATTCTCCCTGAAGTGCTGGGTTCTGCAAGACAAAAATGTCCTAGATCTGCTCTGACCAATCTACGAGCTACTGGCTACATATGGATACTGACATCTGAAGTGTAGTCAGTGACTTTGACGACTCGAATTTGTGGACTTTATTTACATTAACTGCTTTAAAAGTAAATATATATAGCCACATGTGGCTAATGGCTACTGGATTGGACAGCACCATGCGAGAGTCCCAAGACATTTGCTCTTGTTACATCTGCTTTTCTTCAGAGTAGAGGCCAAGGTAAGAACAATCAGTCCCTGAGCTGAAGGGAAAAGGTGATGGGCTGAGGATAGTATACCCTGTGTACAGTTCATCCTCTACCTACAGGTTCTGCATCTGTGGATTCAAACAACAACGTATCAAACATATTTGAGAAGATGCATTTGTACAGAACACGTATAGATTTTGTTGTCATTATTCCCTAAATAATTAAGTACAGAGATATTTTTAGAGCATTTACTGCATATTGTATTAGATGTAATTAGAAATCTGGAGATGATTTGAAGTATATGGGAGAATGTGCTTAGGTCATATGTAAATAACTACTCCATTTATATAGGGAACTTGTGTATTGACAGATTTTGGTATCTGCAGAGGTCCTGGAACCAGTGCCCCATAGATATCAAATTTGGATACCTGTGGTAACCTTTTTCAGCCACATCACAGGCTTCCAATTCTCTATCTGGCCCATAACCATGAATAATTGGGACTGGTGCTTGAGCTGATCAAGTAACCACTCTTTGGAAAGGACCCATCATGAAGAGTCTGGTCATTTTAGTCTTGGGACAGTGACACACTGGTGCTGAGTTGCTTACTTTTGTGATCCTTCAGGTCACACTTTTCAGTGATTAACTCGTGGCAAGTAGACAGAGTTTAGGACCAGGAATATGGACACTTCTTTTCATGACTATGAGTACCTGTATGTGTGGAGAAAATCTCCAACTTTCCACTCATGTCTGCATAAGCATGCCATATGATGGGCAAATCTCCTCTACTCTCAAAAAGAAAGCCCAAATTCCTCACTCAGGAAAGAGGCCAGATCTGAATTGGTTCTTGTTGCCAATGAGCCTTAGTGATACTTTAAAAAATTACCCCCTCCCCAGGGATTTAGCTCAGTAGTTCCAGCACCTGCCTTGCAAGTACAAGGGTCTGAGTTTGATCCCCGTAACCACATACAACAATGCTGGGCATGGACACTCATGCCCACCAGCAATCAGAACCACATCCTACAGTGCTGGGCATGGTGGTTCACACCTGTAATCCCAGCATTTGGGAGGCAGAGGCAGGAGGATTGCTGTAAATTCAAGGCTCACCTGGGCCACAGTTCAGGACCAGCCTGAACTATAGAGTGAAACCTTGTCTCAAAAAAAGTTATTATAGACATTGGATAGCCCCACCCAAGCATTTGATATTTCTTTTGAGTTACCACTACATGTTGAACATCCCTAACCCCAAAATCCAAAATCTGAATTGTTCTAAAATCTGAAAATTTTTGAGCAGTCATGTGATTCCATGAGGGGAAATTCTATACCATGAATATTAAAATTAAAATGGGCTTTTGATTGCCCAATGTCTAGCACCGAACCTGGCATACAGTAGGTGCTCAATGACAGTTGATTGAATAAATATTAATATACAATAGTAAGAAAAAAGCTTAAGCAATATGAGTTTAAAAAATAGAAGGAGTTGGTTAGTTAGTTTGTTGTTTGTTTTGCTTTGCCCTTACTTTTCTTCTTCAAGAACGTTATTAAGTATCTGGATGTCCTTGCTTGTCCTGTTCCTTATGGGGAGTGTGGTCCTGCCAAGCTGTGTGTGTGCAGGCAGGGCCCCTGCACTCTCCCCGCTCAGAGTAACAGAAATCACACTGATACTGCATGGTGCCAAAGGGCTTTTCTTTCTGTCCCTGGTTCCTTCGCTTCCTCTGAGGTGTTTGCCTGGCTCAGAGGCCAACTTTGCTCTGCAAAGGAATCATCCAAACAGTTCCTCCATCCAAAGCAGCGCCTCTCCCCTGGCCTGCCTGCATCCTATGCTCAGCATTGTTCCCTCAGAGGTCCCCACACAACCCATGAGCTCCTGCTCTTTTCTTTGATGACATTCTGTCCTGTGTGCTGCTTCTTTTTCGTGCCTTCTAGTAACAGGTTATTCTTCGGCTGGTTCTCTTGTATTCTGCAGTTGTCGCATGGACTTGAAATATTGTCTCTTCCCATGTTTAGGGCTTTCCCACCTCAGCTTACCACAGGAACATACAAGTGCCAGCAGCTGACTGGGCATGGAGTCCCACGGGGGATCTGTGGGGAGGGACGGGGGAGGAGAGAAGCAAGTACAGTTCCAAAGGCCTCCAGATGTGACTGCTCACAGGTCAGGGCAGTATGTCCTGCCAAGTTCTTTCTGACTTAGTTTGAAAACTTCTCATTGACATTTCTGTATAACCTTTGCTCTGGAGTCTTCCATCATGATTTGGTGCAAATAACTTATTTGTAAGTAAATGATCCAGCCACAAGAGGAGCACCACTGCAATAAGATATTATTATAAGCTTTTAGACTCTGGCCTGACATTTTCACCATTGGCCAGTCACAGAACTTTGTTGAGATTATACATACAGTCATTCCTGTCATCTGTGGAGGATGGGGTCCAGGACCCTCCATGGATACCAAAACCCTTTTTTTTTTTTTTTTGAGACAAGGTCTCCCTTTGTAGTTCAGGCTGGCCTCAAACTCACCTCTGCTCCCGTGTGCTGGGATTATAGGTGTGTGCCACCACAGCTTGGATGTTTGAACCCTTTACATAAAGTTATACTTGCATAGAACTATACTCTTTTCCCCCAATGTACTTTAAATCATCTCTACCTTTTAATAACTAATACAGTGGAAGTGTTCTTTAAATAGTGTTACACTGTTTTGTTTGGGGAATCATGACAGAAGCCTGTGCCAGTGCAGTACACATGTAATTTTTTTCTCAAATATTTCCACCCAGAGTTAGATTTGAATCCACAAATGTTAAAGCCACCGATGCAGAGGGCCAACTGTATTTTTTTTCAGGATGAGAAGAAGGCAGCACTTCCATCTAGAGTGAGCCCACAGTGTTTTCCAAGTTGCTCCCAAGAGGAGAAGGGAGCCTTGGAGGTCATGTTGGAAATCAGGGTTTGGGAAGCAAGAATTCTGGTTTTTCATGTCCTCTCAACCCTGTTTCCAGAGATAAGAGTATTTCTCATAAAGTGGCCAGGCATGGTGGTGAAACTATAGTCACACCTATAGCGACAGTAGATAGAAGGCTGAGAAAGGAACATCACTTGACCCCAGAAGTTTGGGGCCAGCCTGGGTAACAGAGTGAGAGCCCATCCCAAAAACCAGACAAGACATGTGAACCCGTAAAATGTGACCGTCCAGTCCCTTCTACCAGAGTGTTTCTTTTGCACATCTTTGATTGTATTCTGATTTCTTATGAAAAGCAACATAGGGGTTCCAAATAGTAATACATATCAAGGGAAACCAAATCTCACTAAATAACGGCCATGACTAATTTAAAACCTTATATTGCCTTATTGTTTGTAGAGAAAGACGTATAGTTTGATTTTCTCACAAAACGTTAAGTACTCAATGCTCCTTTTGTCATCAGTTTTGTGTCAGTTTTGTTTAGCATCACGCATTCAGACATGAATAAGCTGCATTTGGTTCTCAAGCATCGAGTTGAAAAATGT
This sequence comes from Petromus typicus, assembly GCA_004026965.1. Lineage (NCBI taxonomy): Eukaryota > Metazoa > Chordata > Mammalia > Rodentia > Petromuridae > Petromus > Petromus typicus. Next base: position 19,695 of record PVIR01007823.1, on the reverse strand, counting down.
GCGCTTCATTGTAACTGCTCTGAGTAGTCTGACAGAATGGTGAGTGTGTTCTTCCATCTTGTCCCTTTCCAAGATTTCTGTGGAACCATGGTTATTGAAGGAGAGGAAGCTCCAGTTTCCTACACATTGGATGATACCAAACCTGATGGCAACTATGCCGCTATAATTGGGTAAGGTGCTGCTACAGTACTCGGGCTATAGTCAGTGTTGACAAGATAATCAAATATTCTCAATGAATGTGTACCAAATGTTGTTAAATAATGATTTTCTTTTACTCAGTGATGCTATTCTCCAAATTCATCAATAGAAAAATTCTTATTTCCCTTTGTCAGAGTCTTCTGAGAAATACTTTTCTAGAAAAGTAGGATGCCAACAACACTTCAAATATGTTATATTTAGGGCTTAGGTATATTTTGGCAATCTACCTTTTGTTAAAACATTGTATCAAGATCTCATCAGTGTTTTCCTACTCCCTTTAGTGTTGATGGAACAGACTACCCAAGACTAGATGACTAATAAAGAAAGAGGATTATTTTAGCTCATAGTTCTGGAAGCCCCAGAATATGGTACCAGCAGTTACTTGGCTTGTGGTGAGGGCCTCGTGCTGTTCCACGTGTGGTGGAAAAATGAAGCAGGAGTGGGCATAGGCTAATGGATCACATGGCAAAAGAGGAAACAAGCGAGCGAGGAGAGGAAGATAGAGTTGCTCTATAATAACTTACTTACTAGAAGAACTAATCCGCTCTCATGAGAGCAATGTTAATTCTGTCATGACCCCAAGTGAATCTAAGAGGTTGGATACTAAGGACACACCATGGTGGACACGGACCAAAAGGGCAGGGACTGGATAAAACTGGAAAGGCTCAGATGGGGACCTAAGTGGGCATTTGAGGCCCGGGGCTCACTCCTCTACTTCTAGTTCCCTAACTCCCCAAAGCTAAAAGCTGCAGCATGGCAATAGTAAAACTACGGACATGAGTTCGGCTAAAGTAGAAATTGTTTCTTCTGGCTGCTTTCAACATTGCACACTAGACACACATATAACTATAGAAATAAGGCCAGGATAAGAGAATTCATTAATTTCCCCTCTTTTTCTTGTTTGTGTCTTAGATTCATCCTTGCTCACAAAGCCAGAAAACTGGCACGACTTACCAAAGAAGAAAGGTAACAAAAGAAGTGCTTTGTTTCCCCATCCTCCCGCCCGCCCCTCCTTCCCTCCCTTCCTCCTTTCCTTCTCCCCTCTTCCTTCCTTCTTTCCTCCCTTTCTCTCTCCCTCCCTCTAACTCTTCCTCCTTTTCTTCTTTCTCTCCTTTATTCCTTTTCTCCCCTCTTCTTCCTCTCAATTCCCCTTTCTTTACTTCTTTTCTATTTGCTTGCCTTTCATTGTTACCTAACTTTTTATCTTAGAGACTGCCTAATGATATATGTATTCCCAGGGCTGCACGTCTATTATGTTAATTACAAAGGTCTTGTTAAAAGGCGCTGTGCTGGTAATCTCAGAACCAAAGATTCAAACGAATAAGTTTATTGTACACAAGACGCCATGATAAGAACGATGGAAACTATGGAAATGAATATTACCCAGGGACTGAAAATGTACCTGTGGGGGAGATAATGAGGTAGACAGAAGATTGTATTACAGAGCAGTATATGAGCCAGGCATAACAATTACAGGCTCTAGGTACAGAGGGACTAATTTCTCTGGAGATTGCAATTTTTTCTGGTAATTAGTTTTCACCACTGCCAATTATGTGTTCCCACACTACTACTGCTAAGACAAACAGTTATGCATGAAGGAAATGAAGCTGGAATGCTACATTGCACTAAAATATATTTCAGAAGGATCAAATTTTCAGATAATAGATGAATTCAGAAAAGTATGGATCATTAAATTCAGAAAAATGAGTCATTAAAAAAAAAACATTGTGGAATAAAGAAGTCTTTACTATGCAGGGTAGGCCATTTAGAAGCCATAATTTAAAAATGGATAAATCTGACTACATAAGAAGATAAAATTTATTTTATACTGCTACTTTCTTAAGTGATATGTTTTATCCTTATGGGCTTAAAGTACCCGCTTTTATGAATTTTAAATCCCTTTGGATATTTGGTTCTGTTTCTAAATGTAATTTTACTTCTTTGCTCTGCCTGGGCATACCTGTGTTTGTGTTAAACAGTTTCAGTATGTAAAGGTAGGAGGAGAAGAAATCAGGAATTTTTGTACACTTTTGTTTGTAAAACGAATTTCTGAGTTTAAAATAACACTTTTAGGGCCGGGGATACAGCTCAGTAGTTCGGGCACCTGTCTTGCAAGCTCAAGGACCTGGGTTCGATCCCCGGTATCCACATAACAATACTGGGCGTGGAGACTCACGCCCAGCAGCAACCAGTACCACACATCACAGTGCGGGGCGTGGTGGCTCATGCCTGTAATCCCAGCACTCGGGAGGCAGAGGCAGGAGGATTTCTGTGATGTGAGTTGGAGGGTGAGCTCAGGGCCAGCCTGAACCACAAAGCGAGACCCTGTCTCAAAAAATAAAATAAAATAAAATAAAAATAGAAATTAAAAATAACACTTTCAAAAATCACTGGCTTAACTCTAAATCATGTTCCAGATACCCTTTAGCATTGCTATTATGTAAAAATCAGGCCTGAAATACCTATCTTTATTTACAGAAATATAATTGACTCGTCTTATCTGAACTGAGTAATTAATTGCCTCAAATTAATTGATTAATTATGACTGTTAGCTTGCTTCCAATTCTTCTATTAGACTTAAGAGCTACTGTTTATTGAGCATTTATTTATCACGTACCAGTCATGAGGCTGGACCTTCATATCAGTGGTTCTCAAATTTGAGAGTCTCCTGGAAAGTCTGTGAAGACACAGGCTGCTGCCACTCTCCTTTCTGAGTCAGGAGTCTGGGGCAGGACCCTGGATTTGACATTTCTAACAAGTTCTCTGCTGGTCTGGGGACCACAGTTTTAAATCGTTAGTGAAAAAATCATGTGATAAAACACTGAAGCTTAGTAAGCTGGAAGAACCTGCCCAAGATCTCACAGTTCATCAAGGGACAGAAGGAGAAGTACAGCTTTTCCTGCGCCCCATTCTTCGTCCTGTGCTCACTGTCTCACAATGGGGCAAGAAGACAAGTGGAAGCAACCAAGGCTGCGTCCTCCTCCTCCCAGGAATCTGTAGTGCTCGTTAGGTGGACTGACATTTAAGATGTGAGCAGCTGAACTGCACAAATGAACAAAGAAATTGTCATGAGCTTCCGATGAGTTGTAGAGTGTGTCACTTTACTTTCTACTCTTCATCAGTAATCTCGAATCCTTCATGTTTATGAGCTCGTAGGTTTAACATATTTGAGATGGGACAAAATTCTTTGTTTTGTTTTTTTTTTAATGTCAAACTGGAAGCTGTAGCTCACGATCTCTTTTCGCCTTTGATATTGCAAATTGAACCCAGAGACTCTGCCTTGAGCTGTACAGCCAGTCTTTCTTTTTTTTTTTTTTTTTTTAATGTTTTTTTTTTAAATTATCTTTATTGGTACATTAAATATACACATCATGATTGCACTCCATAATGGGGATTTGTACCAGTATAAGACACAACTTAATTACCCATTTTTTCCCATAACCCCACCCACCCTACCACCCCCCCATATATATAAAATTTGTTTCCTTACTTTTTTGTTACAATCTCAACATTGTCCCCTTTCAGCCAGTCTTTCTTAATTTTTTGTTTTGTTTTGGTTTGGATTTTTCAGACCTTGTCTTGCTGAGTCACTAAATTGCTCAGCTTGGGCTTGAATGTTTGGTTCTCCTGCCTCAGCCTTCAAGGTGCTAGAATTTCAAGTGTGTGCCACCATACCTGGCTCAGCGCCTTTTTAAAATAAAGGAAGAAAGTGTCTCTCGTGTCTTCTTTCTCTTCCTTCCTTCATTTTCATTTTTCTCTGTTGTCCCCCTATCCAGGTTAAAGAAACTTTGTGAGCTCTATGCAAAAGTCCTGGGCTCCAAAGAAGCCCTGAAGGTAAGGTTGCTTCCTGGCCCTTTCCTGAGGATAGAGTGTGGTTCTGCAGCCAGAATGGGAATGAAAAAGAGCTTACTTTTCCTCTAGCGATCTCATAAAAAGACCAGAATCTCATTGACATACACAAACTAACACTCACTCCTCTCCCAGGTCCCAACATTAGGGAAGGAAGGAAGACAGTTGCATGGGCCTATCTGTGTCACCAGAGTTTCTTACACACCTTTGGAAGTAGCCTGGGGAAATGGTGATCTTAATATTAATGAACTCAAACTCTAAAGGTGGGATGAGGGTAGGCAAATTAAGGAGTCCACATGGTAGACAGGCGAAGCAGTGTTTCTTCCTTGGGACTTCTGGTGACAGTCATAGGGCCCAACTGTTACCTCTTTCATCAATGTTTAAAATGACAAGTAGGTGTTCTTATAACAGTCACCAGGCTGCTGAGCTTTTGATGTTTTGACATGGATTATGTCACCTTTTAAGAGTTGTTATTAAATCCAGTTATCCATGAAGCATTTGAAGACAATGGAGAGCAATGTACAAGTGACAGTTAAAATGTGAGACAAATCTAATGAAGGGGCCGAGCCTGCTTGTGCAGAGGAACCACGATCTAGGGGAGTAACTACACAGCAGCTTGGTGCTACCACTCAAGCACTCACAGAGCTCAGCTTTGCAGTGGTTGGTTTGGCTCTCGGCCAAGCTGTGGCTCTTGACTTTGACTTTGTCGTATTCATTGTTTTGAAGCAAGATTTTCACATCCCTTCTTGGAGACATTCTATTCCTAACATTGGTGAACCACATGTTCTTGAGGGTTTTTTGGAACTGTTTCTCAGCATATGAGCAAATAGTTAATTAATTGGTTTGGAGAGAAAGCTAATATTAATGAGGGAAAAATTTTTTTTTTGCTTAGTATACCATTTAATGAGTTTAAATATAGTCACGACCTCTAGACTTCAAGGTAGAGAGTGAAGCAGCAAAACCAAAAATGTATACAAACTAAAAAATACTTTCACATCTGCTAAAAATTATCATTTTTTCTTCAAAAATAAGGAACTGGGGGTGTAGTCATATTCTGAAACATTCTCAGGCAGAAACATTTTGTAACTGAAGTTCCTCCAGCAACTTGTGAGGTAGTTGGGGAAATTTAATTGGCATGGAAAGCACTTATGCTCCTCTTCCCAAAATAAGTTGATTATTTTTTGTTGGGGAAAATCTTTTTGTAGGAAAAATGTGGATGATTAATTCCTGATGATAAAAAAGGAGTTGGTTTTGTCGTTGTTTGCTTTTGGCATAGAGAGAACCACTTGCTTTTACTCTTACTTTGGTGTCTACTGTATGGAGAGAAGAGATCAAGAAAAAGTGAAAGAGAAAGTCCAGCTTTTGTTCTGATTGAGAGAAGACTGGTCAGAAGTGGCCCTATCTCTCAGATGTCTGGTTTAGAGCCATTGAATTCCCCAGGGAAGGGCCTCATACTTTGGAAATAGAATGCCTTAAGAATGGCTGTTCAAAATCAGCAATATGACTGAAAATTTTTTTAAACAAATCATTTTTTAAAATCTATTTTAAATATTTGCACTGTTAAAATTCCATAGGTTGGTTTTATCTCTTTGGGGATTTTTAAAAATCTTTTAAAAATAATATATTTATGAGAAAGATTCTCTGTAGCTTTTTGTTTGTTTGTTTTGTTTCTTGGTGCTGGGGACCGAACCCATATTTTTGTCAATCCCTGGCAAACACACTTAACACAGACCTACACCCCCACTTCCTATCTTTAGTAAGAGTTCAAACTTTGCGAAAATTCAGCATAAGTCTTACCTGTTAATGGCAAAAACATGTTTTTTAAACCAGTAGTTGTTCAAAAATGCCGCCTTCAATGGAAGTGCCTCTGTGCCACAAAAACACCCTGCTTTCCTTAAGAAAACTCACTTTCACCAAAAACATGAATCTAGTTATCCCTTTTTCTCAACAAACATGTTTTTCTGCTTTTTTGCTCCAATAAGCATAAGTCTTTCAAAATACTTTTCTTGAAACCATGAAGCATTAATGAAACTTAAATAAAACCAAATTAAAAATGGAAACAGACAATTGTAGTTGATAAATGATACTTATGACACATATGAACCAACTGAAAAACGTTTCTAAGTTTGAAATTCTTACGTTTATTACTGAGGGCATTTACCTGCCTAAAGATATATCTTCAAAAGACACATCTTCAGAAGCCAGTGAGCCCTCTGTATCTGTAGCTTCTGTGTCTGTGAATTCAACTAACCATGGGCAGAAGATGTTTGCAAGAGAATTGCATCTGTCCTGAACATGTACAAACTTTTTCCTGTCGTTGTTTCTTAAGCAGCATATTACAACAACTATCCTTATAGAATTTATACTGTAGGAGGTATTGTAAGTCATTTAAAGATGACCAAAATTTACAGGAGGGTGTGGGCTTTATACAAATGCGATACCATTTTATATAAGAGACTTGAGCATCCGGGGATTTGGGCATCCATGAAGAGTCCTGGAACCAATCATCTTGGGGTTGTGAGGATGGATTGCAAATTGGTTCTCCATAATGAAGTCCACTGGTCCATGTTTGATTTATTCTAGGCTAGATATCACGCTCTGCCTCTTTGGTCACTCTGTGGTGTGACGCCTTTGTCACTCTGTCTTGCAGCCAGTGCATTACGAAGAGAAGAACTGGTGTGAAGAGCAGTACTCCGGCGGCTGCTACACAACCTACTTCCCCCCCGGGATCATGACTCAGTATGGAAGGTAGAGTGAAAGTGTGTAAAGCTGGGACCGAAACCCCCAGCACTGGGATCCCAACTCTAAATAGGTTCTTGTCATTCTTCTCCCTGCTCCCTGTGAATACCAAAAAGAAAAACAAAATACCCAATTTTCTATCCTGTGAATCTCAAGAATAAATCTTCCCTCACTCCGCACCACAGTGCTGCTTTGCACCACAGTGCTGCTTTTCACTCTTCACTCTTCCGAGGAGTGAATCCCATATAACCAAAGAAGGTTACAGCATAAAAATAGCTATTTAGGTGGGTGAGGCAGCAAGCTTCTCTAAACCCAATTACCCATGAGGCTGAGGCAAGAGGATCGCAAGTTGGAGGTCAGCCTGCATGACTTAGTGAAACTATCTCAAAATTTTAAAAAGTGAAAAGTTGCGCGTGCGCGCGTGCGGGGGGTGGGTGTGGGGTGCCGCCTAGAATGTAGTTCAATGGTAGACCACCCCTGGGTTTGATCCCAAGTATCATCCCGTAAGGCAGTTTAGATAGAAGGTTCATTTCCATTGTCAGAGGACTCTTTACAATGAGTTTAGAACTCAGCAAAACTACCTCAAATGCACCTGTGTAAGTGCCAACATACACAGATGCAGCACTTAAAAGCAAGACAAGGGCCCGGGATTTCGCTCAGTGGTTCTGGTGTCTGTCTTGCCAGCACAGGGCCTGGGTTCATCCCCAGTAACCACATACAACAATGCTGGGCATGGAGACTCACACCCACCAGCAATCAGTACCACATACCAGTGCCAGGTGTGGTGGCTCACTTCTGTAATCCCAGCACTCAGGAGGGGAGGCAGGAGGATTGCTGTGAGTTCAAGGCTGAGCTCAGGGCCAGCCTGAACTACAAAAGTGAGATGAATTCTAGACCAGTTTCAAAATGACACAGCTTTCCATTCTGATTCTACCAGTGACCTACTTGGTTGTCCTGGACAAGTAACTTCCCTCCAAATCTCACTTTCCATAGCATATGAATGGGAAAAGATGAGATGGTATACACTGGACACTAATCAGGATGTTAATAAGAGCATGAGCCATTTTAAGAGATATAACTCACACACCATACAATTATCCCATTTAAAGTGCACAGTGCAATGGCTTTTAGCATTCCCAATGTGGTGCATCCAAGTATGAGTCACTGATGCTTCATCGTATTCACAATAATGGCAAGGTGTGAATTAATGATATCATAATAATTGTTATGGCCATTACAGTGAAGAAGTAATCTAAACCAAATGGAATGTGTAGAACAGTAAATGAAAGGCTGTTGAGAGTATGCAGCAAAATTCAGGGAGTGAGGAAATGGCTAATCAATCTGTCCATGGAAACAGGTCAAATGACGCCTAAAATCTGCTTATCAGAAAAGGCACAAATGACTTCAGTTGGCACTTTCCTTGTCTTCCTGGCCAAATATAATCCAAAGGAACAGCCTGAGGCCAAAAGGCACTACCTGATAAGCCAGTGGGTCATTACTTTTCAGATATGCTAAGTGTAGAAGTCAGTTGTAATTATTTCAGTCAGCATTCATTGGCTGAGTGCCAACCATAGGCCAAGCACTGTGCTGTAGAGTTCCATATCAAGGACAACCTTCCCTGCTGAAGAATTGATACTATTAGGACATGATGTGAAGGTGAAAGGGAGAAGATAACATCAAAAATTGATTGAGTATTGAAGTAAGTGTTCTAATAGGGGGACATAAAAATACCCCAGGGACACATGAAGCTTTGCTCTGGTCTTACCTGAGGAAATCTGCTGGGCTTCATAACACACATACCACCTGAGGCCCATGGGAGGTAGAAGACCCTTGGGCATGCAGTGAAGGCAGGTGGAGTAGTATGAGCAAATATTTGAAATCCTATGAGTTTTAGGATGTCCTGAGAAAAAGCTCAGTATTGCTGGGTTGTGACATTGAGGACATAAAGTGGAAAATCTGACCAGAAAGGTATGTAGGACCCTTTGGCTCTTGTGACACATTCAGGAATATAAACTTGATCTCTCAGCACAGAACGACCACCATACCATTGGTTTTGTCTTGAATCCAAAGTGTCACAGATTTCTAGCCACAGAATGGAGAGTTGTATGCACATTCCCTGAGATTATCAGGAAAATGCTTTTGGGGGCAGGAGCCTAAAAGACAGTGACTTGCACTGGCCTGATTCTGGTGGTGTAGGACATTTACTTCAGTCAGTCATAAAGTATAAATGAAGGCATAGCATAGCTTAGTGACATAACTGGGCCTGAGCAGATTATGCACCGACAAGACTTCTCTTGACACTTCAAAGCTGTAACATTTGGGATACCATGAGTAGTTTTATCTTTAGGGTCCTGAAAATGGACAATCTTCTATTTCCTGATAAAAAACAGAGCACAGAACTAACAATACAACTTTAGTAAAGAACTAAGCACAAGGGCCCGGGATTTAATTTAGTGATTCTGGCTCCTGCCTTGCAAGTGCAAGGTCCTGAGTTCAGTCCCATTAACCACATACAACAATGCCAGGCATGGAGACTCACGCCCACCAGCAATCAGCACCACATACCACAGTGCTGGGCATGGTGGCTCAGGCTTGTAATTCCAGCACTTGAGAGGCAGAGGCTGGAGGATTGCTGTAAATTCAAGGCTGAGCTGAGGGCCAGCCTGAACTACAAAGTGAGACCTTGACTAAAAAAAAAATAATTAAAAAAAATAAAACAAAAAAACCCATACATTTTTAAAGGAATTTTCCTCTGGATAAAGTGAAAATTGAAATAATTACTCAACAAAACATATAAACATATTTACCATGATAAATATACACAAAAACTTTCCTTTGGGATGCCTTTGGTCCTCTATCCTTTGTGAATATATTCTGTCTGCTCACTATCTTGCCATAGGAGAAGCAAGGACTGTCTTATCTAGCTTACTTGACTTCATTTTTTCCCATAATGAAGGGCAATTTCCATTCAAGCAGTGGAGGGAAACTATCGTTTTGTCTTTAAATTAATTCTTGATGTTATATCTTTACATTCTGATAGTTGACATGATTGGTTCTCTAAGCTTTTACTCTCTTCTAGTCTTTACCTCTAGGGTTTGGCCAGACTTTCTAAGGGTCCCCAGTTGTACTTAGATCCCTCCGTTTGTAAAAAGTAAGCATGCAGTATAATGCAACATAGTTTAATGAAAATGGAGAAGGCAAATCCACTATCACTGGCAGGAAACTCTTCCTGAATACCCTTAGGTTCTCAATAATTGCAGATGAATTCATGAACTGTTATCAGTTTACTAATATTCTACAACATCTTCTCTTATATTCTACCTCCTTTTTTGATGGCTGCAGTAAAGACAAGTGAAGGAAATCCTACCAATTCAAACCAATTTGTTTGGTTTTCAAATAAGAGGTCCAGTGCATAGTGTTCTCTAAGATGCAACATGGCCACAAACTGCGGACACCCCTTATCTGATAGAGCTCCCCTCCTGGGGAGTCTCTGAATAACTTCAGTCTCCTCTTGTCTGAGAAGAGATTATGATGGTAGCTGTGTCATAAGATTCTTGAAAGGGGTAAAGAAATAATGCAGGAGAAAGAAGTAATGTAACCAAGTGGCCAAAACTGAGTCACAGAGTGAAATTATTGGGGTTTGAATACCAGCTCTGCCAATGAATGGCAATTATGGAGCTGTAAGACTCCTGAATTTGCTGTGTTACTAATGGACACAGTCTTAGAAATCATTAGGGCCTCCCCTTTGAGAAATGGAAAAGGCAGAACTCAGTGAAGGGAAGTGACTGGCAGAATAACAGGCTAGAGAATTGGGGATATGTGTCACCGTACCCAGAGCTGGTGAGCTGTGAAGAGAGTGAAGGTAGAGCAAATACATATTTTGCCTCCACCACTGTCAGTTCAACATCACTTCAACATGAGATCTTTGTGCAAGAGTGAGCTTTGGCCTTTGTCCCATTTTATTTGTACAGAGATTATGCACAAGCTGGAGGAACCTAGTGAATAATTTTTTAAAAAAAAACAAAATTACCAATGACAGCCTCAGAGTTGTGAAGTTGAAGAAATGAGCCCTGTTGCTTCTAGGGACATTCATCTCCGGGAGTCTGTGGGCAACTATGTTTACTTCTCTGCTTTGGTTCTCAGGTTTCTACGCCAGCCAGTGGGCAGGATTTTCTTCGCAGGCACCGAGACTGCCACACACTGGAGTGGCTACATGGAAGGCGCTGTGGAGGCTGGGGAGAGAGCAGCCCGAGAGGTGAGGCCCAGGGTCATAGCTGTGGGGGAGCAGACAATTCATGGGCCTGAAGAGCAGATCTGAGATGGCTCAGATCCTGTGGCCAACTTTCTGATATTCTCCATCTGAAGATCCATGAAACTCTATTATAACAGTAGTTTTAGGGGAAGGGAATGCCTTAATGGCAAAGTAATAACAAAAGCATCTAACTTGTTACTTAAATTTTAGGTTTGTTTGTATTTATTTATTTATTTATTTATTTATTTATTTATTTATTTATTGAGACAGGGTCTTGCTTTGTAGTTCAGGCTGGCTGTGAATTCACTATGTAGCTCAGGCTGGCCTCGAATTCTCAGCAGTCTTCCTGCCTCTGACTCCTGAGAGCTGGGAATACAGATGTGAGTCATCATGCCTGGCCTATCGGGTTATATTTGAAAGATAATTTAGGTCTGTCATAGAATAAAGTATGTTTCTATTAAGACCCAGAATATTCATTTTTATATTTCTTGACAGTTCCTCTAACCTCATTACCACTGAAACCTGTTTCTAGCTACTAAGATTTAGCATGTGACTGATGATCAGAAACTCTTACAGGTGAAAGACCTTTTGGAGATTTTTAAAGGTTAAGTGGACTGCTCTGGCCTTTATCTTGGTGTTTTTGATTGCTATCTCAAGACACATTCACTTAGTCCTTTATTTTAAAAAGCAAATTAAGAGAAAGATGTTGTCAGTTTTGCTCTTCACCAAAGGTGCTCTTTTGTTTTAGGTCTTGCATGCCATGGGGAAGATTCCAGAGGATGAGATCTGGCAGCCAGAACCAGAGTCTGTGGTAGGCTACATTTTATTTCATGAATTTAAATGTCTTTAAGAGAGATTATTTTCAAGAAGTACATACTTGTACATATATATATCCACATACTTTTCCCTAGTGATCTGGCCTTTGAATGTTTAAGTAGGTATCATGAGTAGGACAGAAGTGAGAGATTAAATGAACTTTGATAAACTGGTAGCTGCCACATTTATTTAGTTATTTAGGAAAAATAAGATTTTTTTTATAAAGGGAGGCATTTCTCAAAGAATTCTAGATGAAGAAATCAACAGAGGTTAGGAGTATAGCTCAGTGGTATAGTGCTTGCTTAGTATGTGCAAGGCTTTGGGTTCAAGTCCCATACTACAAAAAAAAAAAAACAAAAAACAAAAAACCTCAGTAAATGTCTGTTACATAAGTATCTGACCTGACGATTCTCAATTGGAGGTGGGAAATGAAAGCAAGTGTATTATCTCCTGTCCATGGGCAAAGGGATGGAATATATTTAGATTAAAAATTCATTTTCAATATGCTTATCATATTTTTAATAAAACCCAGAGAGTTTTCCTGGCTGGAAGGAAGGATGCACGGAAGAGAGAGTGAAGGAAGGAAAGTTATTCCTATAGCCTTTGAAGTGTGAAGTCAAAGAGACCAAGCCTTGACACTCCAAAGCCATTCTCCTAGTGCTTTTGCTAGAGAAGGGATTGTGGGGTAGGGAGGGCGTACACTTGCTCAGAAAATGTTTATGGCACATGTGTTCTGTATGGGCCATTGTTGTAAGGGCACAACTGCGCTTTCATATTATTTTTAATGGCCTAGAGGGAGGGACGAGGGAGTCACTCTCAGAAAACTAGAGGCAATACAGATTTTATGGAAGGAAATGCACAAGTCCTATTACTAACACCCAATGTCCTCTGAACCCAGGATGTCCCTGTGCAGCTTATCACTACGACCTTCTTGGAGAGACACTTGCCTTCTGTGCCAGGCCTGCTGAGGCTGATTGGATTGACAACCGTCGTTTCAGCAATCGCACTTGGCTTCCTGGCCCACAAAAGAGGGCTACTTGTGCGGATCTAGAGAGAAGTCTTCTGGCTCTACCCCCTCTTCTTACTCTGAGATGTGGGTTTGGGAAGGGCTTGCTATGAGATTCCATGACAAGGTAAAGAGTGCGGCAGGAAGCCTGAGGATAAGTGAGATCACAGGAAGCACAGTATCTCTTTCTCTGTTTGGACCCCTGGCTACTATTCCTTACCTAACTTAGTACTCTGCCCCACCCATTTCCAAGTTTACTCACCTTAGAATCTTTAGAATAAATAGGCATAAAGTCCTTGGTGTCCCATAACGCACCTCACCCACTCACACAGCTTGTTTCTCTCTCACTCCAGTGGCTTTGCACTTGTTCTCACCTTCCCAGGTTCTCTGCATTTGTACTTAGAGTTCTGTATTGTTATAGCTGGAAGACCTTAGATACTATCAGGTCTTCGCCTTCTGTTTTAGAGTTGAGTATGCAAAACTCACAGAGGTGCAAATAAATCAGCCAAAGTCCACAATGAACTGTTGGTGTATGGATGGCTAGGACACAAGTTTGAGGCTTTGCCCATGTCCTGGGATGTGTTCTACAGTTGCCTACTCGTCATAGTTGTCCATGGTGTCCCCGTGTGCATTTACTCTGTAATACATTGTCTTGGGCTGCTCAAATGCTACTCGGTATATAGCTGTAGGTCTTGCTATCTTCTTGCAGTGTCTCCAAGCTGATTTCAATTTTTTCTAAGAGCAGTAATCCTATCTTTGTCTTTCTGTCATATCCTCCATAATCTCTAGTTACAAAAGCCAGTATACACTTGGGTAATTAAAAATAAAGCTGACTGACCAGATGTCTCTGTCTTCTGTCTTCTTGGGTAATGACTTTCAAGGCTTTGACAGGCCAAATCGAGATGGAGTATTGAGCATATAATTGTGACTTGAAAACATTTAGTCAAAAATTTCTGGAAGCCTGAATGATGCTGATTGTGTAATCTGTCATTGGCAGCATATGTGTGACCACTGGGTAAATGATTTATAATGATATGGTCAAGGATGCTAAAAGCTACAGTTCCTTGCTTTCACCCTCCCCCAAAACCTGTCAAAATAATAGACATATTAATAAGCAAGATGCTTATACTATTAAGATAATTATAATCTTTCAGTTGACCTTTCACGTTCCTTATAAGTGCAAAGCTTTTTACTAGGTACACTCATTAATTTAAAACTGCAGTTTCACAGTCCATTAAATCCTATTTGTACTATTTTTTAAATGAGATCATTTCAAAGCATTCATACCTCTTACCTCCCAAGGTCACTTTTTATCAGGATGTATTTGAAATCTCTAAATGACCACTTTCTCATTCTCGTTTAGAAAATGAAGCTGATTGTTCCTTGAATAAGTGGAGTGTAAGAAATCTCCCAGATTAATCAGTAGTAATATAGCTTCTGATTTTACAGGGACATTCATAATCATGAATTTACAGGAACTTTATAAACTTAACTGAGGAAATTAAAGATCCCCTTAACACTTTCTTTGTGACCATTTTTGCTTTTCAAAAATCTATTTAAAGACACAGTGTGTGGGTTAAGTCCACAAAGAGTGCTTGTGAAGTACGCATGCAACTCTGGGTTCCATTCTAAGCAGTATAAATAACAGAAAAAAATAATGAGCATGGCACGAGGACATCTTCTCCAGCACACATCCTTCCAAAAAAGTCCTTAAAAAATCATGACATGACCAACTCCATTTAGAAAGGAGTCAGATAAGGAATGGCTTCTATTGCTTAGACTTCCAGCTGGGCGACATGGCCCTTTGTTCTCTTAGTGCTGTGTGGATAGATTCATTGTCCTGCATTTCCTCCCCTGAAATCACACTTGTGCTATCTTTGAAGTCACATGACTTGACCGGAAATGTCAAGTTATATTCTATTTGGTATCACTTACCAGGATGAGTGAGGAGTTAGAATATACTGGGATGCATCACACCAAAGACCTAAAAAACGGTTTTCTGCATTGAGTCCTCTCTGTGATTTGGGGGTTACAAAAGGAGTGAGGGTTGTTGAAGGAGTACATTTGTAAAGAGATCTCTTTAGAGCAAGATATCATGCTCTAATTCAAACACACTCAAAGCAGAGAGACCAGGGCCATCTTCTCATCCTACATCAGGAGAGTGGCCTCAAGGACACATCTTTCAAAGCTTGACACCACTACGAAGAATCAGAAACTCTGGATTTTTCTCCAGAGTTTTGATTAGAGAGTGAAAAAATCCCCCAGAGATTTTCAGAAAACAGAAGCTGAAAGGGACCAAAACTGGCCAACCAAAAGATCTTGGAGCACTGCCTTGGATTATTGTCAAAGTCGGGGGTAACAAGAAAGTCTCTGAAAAGAATGCTCAATGCGTCCACGCAGAACAGAGCCAGTTCCCATAACAGCCAGGACTGGAGCACACAAAGATCTCATGAGAGACCCAGTCAAATGGGAATGTTCAATAAACCTCTTCCCTTCCACCCTTTCTGTACCCAACCTAGAAAGTCTCAAAATCCAAATTTAGCAAATGAACTATACAAATAGTACAGGAGGAAAAGAAAAGTTAACCCCTGTGAGATGATACAGTGGCTCCTAACTGGGAGAGAAGAGCAGCTCATACTCTGAGTTCAGCTCAGAGATTTGGTTATCCCCTATCCATATTACTGCATTAAAACTGCAGTTTGTGACTTAAAGAAACAATAGAACTGTCTCTTTAAGAGTAACTGGTAGAGTCGGGGATTTAGCTCAGTGGTTCCATCCCTTGCCTTGCAAGCACAAGGTCGCTGGTTCAATCCCCGATTACCATATACAACAATGCTGGATGTGGTGACTCACACCTACCAGCAATCAGTATCATATTCCACAACGATGGGTGTGGTGGCTCACACCTGTAATTTTAACACTCTAGAGGCAAAAGCAGGAGGATCACTATAAGTTAGAGGCTTGTCTGGGTTAAAAAAAAAATGTGTGATTGGTAGAATCACAGGCTTACCAGAGTTCCTTCCCAAACCCAAGGAGAGACTTCCTTCAATTACCATACTAAAATGCCAGAAGAAGATAAAAAATTAAAGTTGTTATTTCTTCCCACTCAGTGCACTGATTACTATCATCTACTCTCGAGAGACTCTTCCATACGTCTTCATTGCCCACTTCTCCTCTGCCTGAGCTATTAAGGTGTCTCAAATCAACCAACCACAATATCAGTCAATAATGCATTCCTCTTGTTCACTTTAGTTATGTACTGACAATCCTGTGGCTCCTACCCAGCAAATGGAGTGCCTCTCACCTCTTTTCTGCAAAGATTCAGTGATCACTTTTCACCATACTCATTGTGAAAGCATCAACTGTCTGCCTGACTAAATTAGTTGAGGCAGCAGTAATAACTCGTTGGATACAGTGTCCTTCCTGGGTGTATTGATAGGTCTACCCATGTGCTTATCAAATAGGATGCACACCACACTGACTTCAGAGCTTTGGAAAGACCCATATACCAAAACAGATGGAGAGTTTAGTATACCAGATTCATAGGGGATGAGCACCTTCACAGTCCTTTTCTATGAAGGTCTAACCAGCTAAGATTGCTGCTTTGAAGCTGTAGGAAGACTGGGATATCTGGCCCTGAGCCATTCTTGTAAGACAGCTGCTCTGCCTCCATCCTCTTCCAGCTGCCCAGGGTTAGGAGGTGGAAAGAACATGTTGGAAAATGACTTTGAATAAAAGTCAGTGGTGTTGCTTTCTGAAAGAAGAGCATGAACTTAACAAAGTAAAGAACAATACATGTTTCCTGGATCACAGATCTACTTGGTTAATGAAAACATCTTGACTGAAAGCCATGAATGTCTTGGGCTGTATGTGGCACCTTCCCCACAAACCTTCAAGTTTTCACACAAATCTGTATAAATTCACTCTAAGAAATAACACCAGGAAACAAGAGTGGGAATGGGAAGAGTTTTGGAACTGTTCACTGCTGTGAGTCACTGGGGCTCAGGTCTGCTGGGGACCTTTGAAGGGCCATGAAGAATGTACCTTAGAACAAATACATCACCTGATAAACCAAAGGTGCTAGTATTTATTTCCTATTGGTCAGAGTGCTCCCAGGAACATTAACTTCCTTGCACTTCCAGGTTTGTCCATATAGCAGAATAGCCATTGAGGAAGGTGCTGCTGTTAGCTTATACCTCTGATTGCTGCAGGACTGGCAGAAGTGAAAAGATGTCATGGTGACCAAGAGTGTCAATAAGCAACTTAAGAGTTCCACTGAGGGAAGCACAATATTTTTCTTTTGTCCAAGAAAGAGATGTGCTTAGGAAAACAACATCTTTATATAAAAGTCTCATGAACATTTTAAAGGGGATATCTCAGTTATTGTTAAGGCTACATGACCATGGTAAGTTCCACATGGGATAAATCTCATCTATTTATGAGGTCTTAGGTAGAGAGGTACCGATAGAACATGGAATGGTTGCCAGGCCCATGGTCCCCTTTATAAAAATAGTTAGAAGCAGATCCTTAGAGAAAGTTGACCTGGTCTTTTGATCCTGCTACCCTAGCCACTACTATCAGTTGAACCAGAGTTGATCCCTGAGTCAAAGCATTCCATCAGTGACCAGTGGTCCACGGTTGATCTGGCTCAAAATCTTTCTATGACAATAGTGAAGACAGAGGGGACACAGAAGCGCTTAGGCTAAATCCCAGGAACAGAGGCACAATGCTCAAATCTGACAGGGGAAAATGGAGTGATTACTATGCCACCTGACCTACTAAGACATCTCAATAGTAACAGTCAGTGCTTCAGGACAGTAGACTTGACAGAAGCACCTTGGGGACAATTTCCCTTACTTCCTCTCTGCTTATAGTGTTTCTATGGATGCAGTAGATAGTAGCTACCTAACAGAGGTGTCTTTCCTCTGCACACACTCACTTGTCCTCTCATTGGATCCTTTCAAACTTCAACTTTGTTTGTCCCCAATTACTTAGTCCTCTGCACTGCACACCCTTTGGGATCTTGTCTCTTGGGTATGTGTTAAGATCCTTTTACTTCCTTCTTAGCTTTGGTTCCAAACTAAGAAAGACATCTTATATGAAAGCAAGGTGTTTGTCTCACTCCTCGTTTTAGCAAAGGAGTAAACCTTGTAACCGAATAGAATAATCTAGAACATTCTGCACCATAAGGGCCTGAGGAGACAACTTGATGAAATGTGTTAGTCAGTTTTTGGTGTTGTTTCCTGTTAACGTTTTAAATGCTGAAGGTGAAAATTCTCCTGGCGAATGATCCTAATGACATTTCAACCCATGGACACTAGAAACCAAGCCTCTGTACTGGCAATAACTAATCTAATAAGATCCTGCCCTTACTTTGGATTTTAACTTTTTGATGTAATTGTTCTTGTCATTTCTCCTGAGCCCATGTGATGAGTCACTAACAAGTCATATCTCTCTCCAGCAGAACATTTCGGCCTTTAGTCCCTGATCACTTGGCCACTTCTTCAACTTTTCTTTACATCTTTCACCCCTAATCATTTCTTCCTCTAGCATTCTGATTCAGCCTGTTCTCCTTGAAAATCCATTTCCCTGTAAGGGCAAACTGCTGAGTGGCATTCAGCTATTGCTGGGGTTTTTTTGTTGTTGTTTTGTTTTTTTTTTAGGTTTTTTTGAGACAGAGTCTCGCTTTGTGGTTCAGGCTGGCCCTAAGCTCAGCCTCCAACTCACATCACAGCAATCCCCCTGCCTCTGCCTCCCGAGTGCTGAGATTACAGGCGTGAGCCACCACGCCCGGCACTGTGGTATGTGGTACTGGTTGCTGCTAGGGTGAGTCTCCACACCCAGTATGGTATGTGGTTACCGGGGATCAAACCCGGGTCCTTGTTCTTGCAAGACAGGCGCCGGCACCACTGAGCTAACTCCCCGGCCCCAGCTATTGCTCTTAAATTTGATACATCTGCCCGTCCTACCTCTAGACCATTTTGCTGTATTATATTTCTTTCTCTTGACCTGCTGTGAAACATTTCCAATACCAGAATCATCTCTGGGTTATAGAAAACCCAGGAGAGAGTTACCGATTTGTATGTGGGCAATGAAGAGAAGAGCCCTAGTTGTTTCAGAAGAGAATGAAGGCTTCTTGGAGTAGGAGACTCACATCCTATCACCCACTCCACTTCTCTGTCCCAGTATTGCTTTCAAACTGATCTCCTTTTCTCTGGCCAGTGCTGCCAAGTGCTTGGCCTCTTAGTTCCCTGGACGAGGCTGGATCTGGATAAATAGAATTCATTCTGGAGCCCAAGTTTCCCTAGGACTGTTGGTCCTATGAATGATGCTTCTTGATGTTTTAAAACCACTCTAAGGACAAGATTATCTTCAAACTAATGTCTGATCTGCTCTGCTCATTAAATGTTCAAAATAGTAT
The DNA here is from genome assembly GCA_004026965.1 of Petromus typicus. Taxonomy (NCBI): domain Eukaryota; kingdom Metazoa; phylum Chordata; class Mammalia; order Rodentia; family Petromuridae; genus Petromus; species Petromus typicus. The sequence continues at coordinate 414 of PVIR01007823.1, read as the reverse complement.
ATACAATTTACATCCTTAGGTAATATAAGGGCCTCTTTGCCAAGTTTCTGTATGCCCTCATCACGTTCCTAGTTCCCTTCCTTTTAGGTGCTCAGTTCTGTGCACAAGCAAAGAACAATACAAGTGATGAAACCCGCCATAGAAATAAGTGGTGTAGGGCCGGGGAGTTAGCTCAGTGGTTCCGGCGCCTGTCTTGCAAGCGCAAGGGCCCGGGGTCGATTCCCCGGTAACCACATAACAATACTGGGTGTGGAGACCCACACCCAGCAGCAACCAGTACCACATACCACAGTGCCGGGCATGGTGGCTCACGCCTGTAATCCCAGCACTCGGGAGGCAGAGGCAGGAGGATTGTGATGTGAGTTTGAGGCTGAGCTCAGGGCCAGCCTGAACCACAAAGCGAGACCCTGTCTC
>PVIR01007822.1:0-59239 GCA_004026965.1 Petromus typicus | reverse complement strand
GAGCCCCAAGGCCAGTCTGACTATTGGTTAATGCAAATAAGCATAGCAAATGTTTTTGCTGTGCCTCAGTAACCACAATCCCATTTGAAACAGAATTATGTATTATGGCATTACTAGGCAGATCCCTTCAAGCAAAGCAGGATCTGCACGCAGTTATAGAATGCTCAAATTGGTTTCCTTTTAAATAGAGGCAAGTTTGGGTTTGCTGACCAAATCAATTAGAGTACTTTCTCACAGTTCATTCTCAGAATAAGAAATTGCCTTTCAAAAGCAGTGGAGAATAACAAGGAGCCCAAATAAAAGGTTCACAGTGTTTAGATATGCATATCTGGGAAGCCAACCTAGGACCTATTTATGTAGAGAAAGTTAACTTATAGTGCGATCTATTTATTTATCTCTCCAATTTTTAATCACTTTACAAATCATTCACACTCCGTAAAATGTACAAATTATGAGTAAGTGGGATAACTGACAAAGAAATATATACTCTAATGTTATGAGCATGCTATTTAATCTACATTATTTTTCTTCACAAAATATCTCTCCTACCCTCTTTATAGGAAATTCTAAGCTTAATGATGGCTCTGAAACAGTTTGAATAGTTACTGTACCTTGGTTTAGTCTTTTGAAAAATCTTTATAAACATTAAAATGTATAGTAAATATTCTAGTATCAACATTATTTTATGATACATCCATAGGTCTGCAAATGTACAGGTGTATGCTATTGTAGACATGAATGGTTTAGCATCTTTTTGATTAGTTCTGTTTTGTTGTTTGTCAATTGATGTGTATTTGCTTGTCCCCAGGTAAAAGCCTTTCTGACTGAAGCTGCTAGGCACATTCCTGTGCATGTTTTTCTATGACAAATATTTCCATTCCTTTGGAGTAAATCCCTAGGATGGGCAGATCACATGATACGTGTGTATTTGACTTTCGTTGATGATGCTACACTCCTTTCTGAAACAGTGCACACTTCACATTGCCTACCAGAAACGCTGGATAACTTCGGTGTGCGTCACACTTGCTATACCACTTGTAATATCAGCCTTAAATTTTAGCCATCACAGTATATGTGGAGTTTCTTCAACTCAAGTTTGAGTTATTTCTGTATTTTAATGACTAATTATTTTGACTACTTTTAAACATTCTTATAGGCATCTGAATATTTTGTAGGAGGTATTTTTCCAACTCTTTTCCTCATTTTCAATGGCCTGCCCATTTTTTATTATTAAATTTATACCGGCTCTTGTTACTATACAGAATAAGTGATACAATCGAGTTTATGAAATAAGAAGTTGTTTTCTAAACTTCTTGTTTTGTAGTTTAAAGGCATCATGCTGGCTCAGCTCTGGTGAGGGCTTTTAGCTAAATCTCATCATAGTGGAGGACAACAGCACGTCCTCATGGCAGAGGTGAAGATGGGAAGTGGGATTACATCATGAGAGGGAAGATGGAGAGAGAGCTGCAAGGGCCAGTTTGTGCATTTATCACAGCTCACTCTCATGAGAATTTACCAGGAGACTGGTATTCACTTCCTGGGCAGTGCACCCAATTACTTTTACATCTTCCTGGATCCTATGACTTAAAAGAAAAAAAGGAAACAAAGCTTATTTATGTATATAGGGGGTAGGAGTGGGGTTACAGGGGGAAGGGGGAAGGGGAAAAATGAGAATCAAGTCATGTCATATTCTGGTACAAACCCTCAGTGTTGATTGCGATAATGATGTGTATTCATTATGTACCAATAAAGATTTGGATTAAAAAAAAAATGTTATCTCAGCTTCCAACACCACCAGCTTGGAAAGCAAGCCTCTGGTGAATTTTTGGGAGGACAAAGAACATCCACCTCCTAGCATAATTCTATTTTCACATGTATTGTATGTATGTGTTGTGAATGTTTAATCTTAATCTGTGGCTTACCTTTGGAAGCACTAGGTTTTAAAAACTTTTTATCAAGTTTATTTTACTAATGTGGTTAGAATTTTCTGTCAAAAAATCTTTGCATTTTCCTAGCAAAGACACTTTCCTAGGTTTTCTCCACATGCAGGTCTTTGAGACAGTTAGCATTCATTTTGGCATGTAATACAAAATAAGGGGTAGAATTTATTTTTTTACATATTGAAATCCAATTACTTTAGTGTCGATTGTTGTATAAACATTTTGCCTTGAAATTATCTTGGAGTTTCATTAAACATCAATTGAACACAAGTATGTGGCTATAGTTCGACAATCTTTATATATTTTATATATTTTTATATTCACATGTTTTGTGCCATGTTATTAACTCTTGTAGTGACATAAGAAGTCTTGAAATCAGCTAACGCATTTTTTATCAGCCTTTTCCAGACATATTTACTCTCTTTGAATTTACTGTTACTGTAATTAGAATCAGTTGATCAGTTTATACAAAATTTCTAATAAGGTTTTGCTCAGTGTTTTTTAGGTTTATAGGCTACTATAAAGACAAGCTAAATGTAAGTAGAGAAAGTTTCAATGTAATTATTTAGACATTTTTAAACTTGTTTCATTACTCTAACAGTTGTTCAGGTTGTGTGCAATTTTATTATTATTACTTCTATTATTATTATTATTTAATCTTTATTGGTACATTACATATATGCATCATGATTGCACTCCATAATGGGGATTTCCACCAGTATAAGACACAACTTAATTCTCATTTTTTCCCATAGCCCTACCCACCCTACCACCCCCAAATACATAAAATTTGTTTCCTTACTTTTTTGTTATAATCTCATTATTTTTCCCCCTTCATCCTATTTTACTTTGAGCATTTTCTATTTCACAATATATAACATACAATTCTAGGACTCATTTACATCTTTATAAATATTATTATTATTATAGATACTGTCATTAATGGTCCCTTACAATTTTTATGTAAATGTGAATGATATTTAAAAAATGTTGGTTTAAACACTTTAAAGTTATTGCTATTCAGAATTGTAAATAATTTTTGTTTGTTGTAACTTCTTATATTTCTAACTTCATTTGTTAATTTTAGTAATTTTAAATTATCTTATCATTATTTAAAGGATCAAGTCATATAAAAATGAGGGAAAATTTTACTTATTTCTTTCTAAAGTTTGTGCCTTGTTTTTCTTATTGCTGTAGTGTAATAAATTTTCTTTTTAGCTTAATGCTATTTGATTTATTAATGTATTGTCTGTACTTTTTTGAGTAATTGATATTGAACTCTAATCTTTTCTTACAATATCCTTGTTAGGTTTTGTTATAAATTATGTCAGGTTTATAAAATGAATTGATAAATAATGAATTTCTCTTACAATTTGTACAATATTGGCATTTTTTTGTCAAAGTCCTTGAAAACATTTGGAATTTGAAGATTTTATTTTTTAACTTGTCTGACAATTTTATTATGAGTTTTTTTTTTTTTTTTCCAGTCTAAGGGTTGATTCAGGGCCTTTGCAGTGAGCTATATATTATTATTACCATTATTTTGATACAAGGTCTTGCTAAGTTGCAGAGGTCAGACTTTCAAACTTTCAGTCTTCCAGCATCATCCACTTTACATGCTAAGATTGTAGATTTGAGGCCCTGTTCCTAGATTTATTATGTTTAAAATTTAAAAAATAATTTTATTAGTACATATTTGCTCTACATAATGATTGCACTCATTGTAATGAGTTGGAACTTATATATAAACATCTTAATTCTATGTGGTTCACATTCTCCTTGCTTCAACCCCTGCTTTTTCATCCTCTTGGTCCCATTCCCCTTTGTAAAATATCTATTACAAACCTGTTTTCTCTTATCCATGCTTTATTTTGTTTTTTACTTATATTTTGGACATCTCATATATAAGAAATTTTGCAGGGCTGAGGATTTAGCTCAGTGGTTCCTGTGCCTGCCTTGAAAGTGCAAGGGCCAGAGTTTGATCCCCAGTAACCACATACAACAATGCTGGGCATGGAGACTGATTCCCACCAGCAGTCAGTACCACCTAACACTGTGCCGGCCATGGTGCTTCCTGCCTGTATTCCCAGCACTCAGGAGGCAGAGGCAAGAGGATTGCTCTGAGTCTGAAGCTGAACATTCAGAGCCTACCTAAACTACACAGCAAGATCTTGTTTAAAAAAAATTATGCAATATTTAAGCTTGTGTATCTGATTTATTTCATTTAGCATATGGGCTCATGTTTTCTTTAGCACATACATAGATATTTTTATACTTTTTTGTGTCAATTTTTTTTAAAAATGCATTTGCTCTGGGTTTTTGCTTAAGTGCTCCAGTGATAATCCAAACTACAAGAGGTAGACACAGTGGAAAGCACGTCTTGTGAGTTTGTGTAGCAATCATACCCAACTTTCACTGTAAAAGTCAACACTTATTCCTGCGACCTGTACAAAGGCCCCTTATAATCATTGCGCAAACTAGAAAAATGAGCCTTTTATAATCCTCTCCTTTCTACTTTGCTCCATCTGTAATCTACTTTGCTCAGTCTATAATCTATGATTTGCAGATGGTGGCTTACATATCAAAGTTTCTTTTTATTGACTTGACATAAATGGTCAACCATTGGTAATCAATAATTCCTCTTCAATGTCAGGATTTTTTCCTGATAGGAAGAATGATTTCTGAAAGGGAGTTTAATCCTTCCACATGCAGCAGTTTCCCTCTGGGCCCAGACTTTCAGTCCTTCAAAGCATTTCCTCGAGGTGCTTTGCCATATAGAATTCTTACTGACCAAATCGTATTTGTTTGTTTAATTTAAATTCCTCCTGGCATGGCTATTTACACCTCATACTATGCAGCTATTCCTACGTGACTTGTCAAAAAGATATGCTTCCTGAGTTTTCCCATTACCAGAGAAAATACTCTTGAGCTCAGCCTTTTATTCTCTCCAGCCAAGGGACCAAGGCATGGTTGTGCAAGAAACTTACCGAGGAACTATACTTGGTTTCTGTAAAACAACTTTTTGTTGCTTGTGCAAAATAAATTAATGAACTACCTGTAATAGAAATTTATTCAATCCACACATCAAGTATCTTTTGCACTAATCTCAGATATCTTTTAGCTAATTTACAGATACATGTAGTGGCCTGATTGAGAATAATATTGAGTATTTAAGAAAGCTGGTAATGGATACCTGAGTAAGTGAAAATTTAGTACCTGTTAAGGTAGAAAACATAAGATTCATGTAAGAATCATGCACTGTGATAAAAAGGGGGGAGGGGTGGAGAAGGAAACATTCATGTTTAAGAATAAAATCAAAAGTATTTGAGAGGAAAGTCAACCATATACCTAGAAGTGAGGCTGGAAATAGAACCAATGTTGAGTAAGAGGGCGAGCTGAAAAAATTGCCACTTTTGCTGTTATTTGTCATAATAAAATGGAAAGGAGGCAAAGAAATAACCAGTATAATAACCCACTGAAAGAATGGGCTCCACTGTAATTATCTCAGAAAGAGAAATGCCATTTTCTTTAAACACTTTATAAGAAAAAATTACTACCTTACCTATAAATTTCCCCAAGGTCTACAACTCCTTTCCTTTCCTACTCAACAATTTTTCCTGCAGTAGATAAATGTAATATATCTGAAAGGTTGAATCAGGACACCAGACTTTCTGGGTTCAAATCCTGGCTCTGCTATTTATTTTCTGGTCATCTCAGCTCTGAAACTTTTCTGTTTATGTTTTTAATCATCTATGAAATAATATTTTAAAAATTTTAAAGAGTTACTACAAAAAGAAAATTAGTAAGTATATATAAATTATTTGTAACCTTCTGTGGTATGCAGTAAGTCATGTATTGAGGTGTATCAGTGTTTATTTTTGTTACACATTTTTCCTAGGTAAAATAAAGCAACACTTCATTCTGCTACTTTCACATAACACCATTTTATAATAAATGCTATCTTCCACTGCAAGGTCCACTCTTGACTAATATAGGAGGATGGCTTCTAATTTCTAAAGACAGTTTGCCCTCTTTGGGAAGGAATTCTGCTTAATGGAACAGAATCTCCTGTGGCATACAACACAAGGGTTTCATTAACAACCAAACAAATGCTACTGAATTGAACAGAGTAAGTAGAGAGTGAAAAATTTATACTAATTTTAAAAAGATGAACATTTTTGAAAAGGAACAAAAAACTGCACATGTGTGTGTGTGTTTGTGTGTGTGTGTGTGTGATATACATTCAATCATCAGATTACTGTTGTGCAAGTGTTTTTCTTCCTTGAAAATTATTTCCAAAATATGTAATGAATTTCCAGCATGGGTTAGTGTTGCTGAGAGTGCTCATATACAGAGAAATATCTGCTTTGGCATTTGTTTTATTTTTATATTTTATTTTATTCTCTGAGATAAGAATAAAGGACATGAGTATGGCTTTCCAGTGTTACAAATCCATCTTGGCTACTGGGTCATCATTTCTTCTGTTCCATTTGCTCTGTGACTCCCTTGTGTCACAGGAAGGTAATGTTTCACATACATCACCTTGATGATACTTTCCATCACCCTGCAGCAAAACTTTTCATCCACTAGATAGACACTTAATTCATATATTCTTCCCAATCAGTTTAAACTTTCAAAAAATTCACATGGTGTTTTGCATGATACAGGTGATACTCATGAACTTGTTACCTCTCCCAAAGGCCATTTCTCCTGGCAGCTGTTTCACACTGAATAAAGATGAGGCATTTTTACTCCATCAATTGAAACTAACATCAGTGCAGCTGTGCCCTGTTGAGGGTGAACGTGAAAATGAGATTACTTTTTCAGCAGGTCAGATTGGTCCACAGAGAACAGAGCGATGATATTATATGAGTCAGACAATCTCCAGATTATTAGCAAAGTTGCTTCAGTCTTTAACTTCAATTGTGACTAAACTCAAAAGTTCAGATGTTTTTGTTTTTCATTAGAATTAGAGGTCTGTGTAGGCCAGAGCACACAGCTCAGCTGATTTTTTTACTTAGTGACAATTATATTTGATTTTAAGCTGTGAATTGCATCCTGTGTGTACATTAGATTCACCTGGGAATAGAAAAGATGTAAATAAGCTCAGGACACATTATCAATATATTCATTTTTTCATATTATACATTTATTCTCTATATATTATGCAATGACCTATTCACTTTTTGAGAGCCTGAGTTGTCAGCCAGTGGAAATTAAAATAGGAGAGATATCTTGATCTTAAGAAAGCTGATTGACAGGTAAATTAATAAAGAGATAATTTCAATACACCATTCATTTCAAACTATGGAAGAAAGAAAGGTGTAATCTAGGGTGGTGGTGCAAGGGAGGGATTTGTGGAGGAGGGAGGCTTATTACAGGGTGTGTCTGTGGAAGTGAGTACTGTACAATGAAAAGGATTTAGCAAGATGAAGTAGAAAATCATAAAAAGTATTCCATGAAAAAATGACTAAGCTGAGTCATGAGTAAACGAGCCTGCTGGTGTGATGAGAAAATAAAAGCAGTTTGATTTTGCTGGAGTATCAAGTAGGAAGAGATGACATACAGAAGACGAGACTTTGGAAAAGCAGGCAGGATTCATATCCTCATGTGGCTTCAAAGGAAGGCTAGAGAGGAAGGAAAAAAATCAGACAAAGAGTAACTGAAAGATTGTAGGCTTTCACTTTAGGTAGCTCTTTCTGCTATGGATAACAATCAACCAATTTCCAGGTTTTTTTTTCCACAGCAAATTGGATGACACAAATAAATATTAAATATGGTAGACCATGCTTAAACAAAAATGTGAATAAATAAGCAGCTAGCTGTGCTAGCTTTGTGTCACTGTGAAAAAAAATACTAGCCATAAACTTAACAGAAGAAAGGTTTACTTTGGCCTATGGTCTTGGAGGTTTCAATCCATGGTTACATAATTCTGTCATTTCTGTGCCTGAGGTGAAGCGGAACATCATGGGACAAAGTTGTGACAGAGGAAAGCTGTGAACCTTGCAGCTTTCAGGATGCAGAGAGGGAAGAAAAGAGCTGGAAAGAGAGGGACCAGGGACTAGGCATCGTCTCCAAGGCATTTCCCATGACACACTCCTTTCAACCAAGCTCTAACCATAATTTCTATCACCTATCCAAAAATCCCATAAAAATTCTAATATGCTTGACTAATCTGATCATAGAGTTAAGCACCTTCATGATCCAATCACTGCTCCTAAATTTACCAGCAGCCAAATCTCAAAAGAACGAGTTTGGAGAGGGGTTAGTAGAGCCCAACCATAATACCTGTTATCAATTAGCAGTAAGTGAACCAATGAGCCACAACAGAGCCACAAAGTTGAGTCAGTCCACGTGGCCATTCCACTGGGTCAAGGTGAAGGTGGTCATTTCAGGATGAAGCTTAGACATGACTGAAAGTTAAGAGAGTGGCCCAAGCTTTGTTTTGAGGGAAGAATGATATTTTGATAAGTAGAGTTACAGAAAAAAATCAGAAATGATTTGAACAAGCTGGAAACATGAAATACTGTTGTTACTGACAAAAAGGTTGGCACAGGGGATTCTTAAAGAAGAGAATAGAGAATACTAAACAGCAATGCGGGAGCCCAGTTGTAGCAGAGTTTTCTTGGCTTGGTTTGGCTTGTGTGTTTTTGTGTGTTTGTGTGTGTGTGTGTGTGTGTGTGTGTGTGTGTAACCATGGAGTTTTGGATTTATAGAAAATGTGATACATGGAAAGTTTCTAAGAAGTTGAGAAGTATCTTCAATTTAGAGTACTCTGAAGATTGAGTTGGCAATGGGACTCCTAATGAAATAAAAAGAAAAAATGAAAACAAGTACAAGTGAGAATGTGAACTAATGGGGTAGCAAGTAGAAATAGAACATGCTTATAGGAATGGGAAGACTACATACCTATCTCTGGTCTGTTGATCAAAAGGAGTTTATTCCATTTTGGCTTTAAATTAGTCCATATTTGGAATACATAATGACTCAGTTCTTTGTGTTATATTAGTACCTGTTCATGACACATCTCAACTCTGTTTTCATCCTCTTTCTCTCTCCTCCATACTTCCTCCCCCATCTCTTCATTCTCCTTCCATTCGCAAAAGATTTATCTCTTGTTATATCTTATTGTCTATTTTTATAAGGGCTTTTATGTGATTCTGAGTTGTATTCAGAATTGAAAGCAATGACTTTGCTGATTCCCTCAGTGTTGTTAGTCACAAGGACCATATTTTTTTTATTGCCAAATGAAGCCAATGACAGCAATATGGAGAACAAAAAATTAAATTACTAGACTAGTGTTCTTCAATTTGTCTATTATTAATGGTTGTCAGCTTTCCCATGTCTTGAGAAGCTGAAATTAAAATCGACATCTGGCTACTTTTTATTTCCTCTTCCACTACCATGACTCAGATCCATGATCATTTCCAGCAGGGCTGCTATGAAGAAGCTAACTGGTCTCTCTGCTTCCATTTTCTTGGAGTACAGTCTGTTTCCCATGTGGGAGCTGAAGTAACCATTTCAAAACAAGTAGCAGATCATGACATTCCCCACTGTCCTGCACCAATGGTTTCCAGTTGCACACATCAAAAATCCGAACATCTTCTCAGGATTCCAAAACCTCACTTGGAGTGGCCTTTGCTCATCTGTCTGATTTTCAGCTTCTGCTGCTCTTGATTTGCTCACTCTGGATTGTTTATCGTTTCATGAGCAACCAAGTCTTGTCTGTCACCCTGAGATGGGTCCTCATTATTTTTACTTCATGGAACAAACTTTCTCTTGGTTTTCACTGTACTTTTTCCATTGTGTCATGCTGAAGTGAGTCTTTCTGTTGTATAAAAAGCTACTGTGTAGTAAAGTAGCCATTTAGTGCTCCATCTAACCTTTAGTCTTGATTATTTTGCTCCCAAAGCCCCATCATATCTATATTTACATCATATCTCTCTATATATTTCTCCTGTATTTCTTCTGTTAAAACATAGACCACACACTTTAACCAGGAACTCTATCCAGTCACTATGTTCTTCAAGGCTGTGGATATTATCTTGCCTTTAGTAAATGATTAATAAATATTTTTGGATGGATGGGTGAAGGAACAATGTGTTCTGAATGCAAAAGGAGGAACTTAGTGTATTTGACCGTTGAATCAGTGACTTATATTGTCTATGTACCTTTTGCAGTATTTGTCACACTTATACACCAAGGATCTGGTTTCCCTGTGTGATATTACTTGGCCAGATACCCTGTCACTATATATTGAGTGATATTTATATAAAGTAGTTAAGGCCACTTGTGCTGATTACTTTGTACATCTTTTTTCTCATGCTTGATTTTTCCTTTCATTAGCTCTGTCCAGGGCCTTTATCAACAATTAGATAACTCTTCATCATCTCTCTGTCTGTTAGAGGCAGTGGCCTCCTGAATTGAGAATCATAGCTCTTAGCAATTGTTGGCACTTTCCCTGGAGATGGATATAGGTTCAGATTTGAGATATTACTAACATTTAGAATGTCTGGATTTTCTTAGCATTAGAAACTCTGAGGAGAAAAATGCACCTGTAAAATACACTATTTAGTGTGACCAAATCTACATTCCTCAATTTGTTTTGAGACATAGGACTTAAAGCAACATGACACTAATGCAGCAATTCAGTCTTCCCACGTCTATCTCAGTGGACATTACGTCAGTCACAATTATTCATCAACTGTTATGGTCTATTTTAGATTTTACAAGTTTCTAAACTCACTAAAAAAGCTAACCAGTGTGCACTCTCAATTGGGGTTTACAATAAATACTCAGGATTCTTCTGATTGATATTATGTCTGGTCCACTTAACCTATGGAAAGTCAAGAATCTGAATTTGTTCTTCTTGTAGCTGTTTTAAATACTGCACCAGGTATATACTTCCTTTCTCATTCATAATTACTGTGTCTTCTCTAAAAAGAAATTCTCTGGAAATTAGAAGTTGTGCATCTAAGATAAGATGATAAGAATCATGAAGTGGGTCATTGTGTATGCAGCAATACCCACATGGACATGCATGCACAGAGGCATAGGTGGTATTTACACCCTGACTCAAATACCTACACTCTCCTTTATCTTGTCAACACAAGACAGCTGAGCATTGCTTCAGAATTTAAGATATTATTTAAGTAAAAGGAATTATTGTCTTCTAGAAACATTATGTGAGAGACAGGATGCTGAAAGGAGCCTAAGGCGACTTATGTAGTTCAGTTCTGTGCCCCGGGGTCCTGCTCGGCTCATGCTGACCGGCCTTACAGGACATGCTGAGGACTTTCCTCAGTCAGAATCTGAGTCCCCGTGGTTGTGCCTTATTTTCCAGACAGGAGAGAACTGTTGCCTGTCTGCTACTAAGCTTTCTCCTGCAGAGGACCTGCCTGGAGGCAGATCTGTCTGGTTATTTCTCTGCCTTTTGAAGCTACACTGCACACAGCTGCTTTTGCCTCATCTCCACTCTTACCTGCCTGGAAGGGACTTTGCCTGAGAAGTCCTGACCAGGGGGCCAGAAGAGTTATTTACCTGGGATGTGAGTCTCTCTGCAGGTACCCAGAGAGTCGATTTGCACACCAGGTTTTCATCACTTACAGTGATTTTTCTGCTTCAGATGTCCAGAGGCAAAACAGAAAAATACATTTTCCTAGTTGAAGAACCTTCCTTTTCACAATTTGACTACTGTAAGGCTCTTATGACAGGAAATTGGCATGAAAATTTTTAAAACAAATAGTGAGAGAAAACAAAATCAACCAGTAAACTTAAAAATAGCTATCGAATAAGGTAATGAAGATGTATTTTGGGAGAAAGGGTAAGTAAAATTTGTAAAACTCTTAAAACAGTGTCAGTCCAAATTAATTCTCAGAGATTTCACATCTCTGTATAATACTTTTAATCATTTAACTGAATTTGACTTTTGCCTGACTCGATGTTCTAGAGCAAAGAGATCCAAATTCTTTGTGTAAGTCATTACCTGTAGTTGCTTGATAGTTCATTTGTCTTCTGGTTACACTGGTTCCCACTGTAGGGTAGAAGGGCCCACTCCCGGGCAGTCCCTCCAGGATGGCCTGATCCCATTTGTGGTCAGTAAGGAGAGAGCAGCAGGAGCTGTGGTCAGATTAGGAGTGGAGTTTCCTGCAGTGCCTTGCAGAGTGGCTCCTCGGGCTTTCTTTGCTATTCCATGTTGTCCTGATTTCTGAAACTCTCTCTTGCCTTTCCCTATATTTTTAAGGACTAATATAGATCTGCTTTTCTGGGTTCCCAAATCAGGGTCAAAGTGATAGGAACAATTAGAGCATCCATAGAATTGTCCTGGGCTTATTCTTCACCAGAAAACAGTTCCCCATACTGTGCATTCATATCTAGTGATTGCTAATCAGTTTGGAGGAGCTGGTTCATTACTTTAAGGAAGTGATGGGGGCTAGGATTCCAAGCATATGTTGGCCAACCTACCTTGAGTCCTGCTGCTGTCATTTAGTTTCTGGATGAACTTTGGAAAATTACTTGAGTTCTCTAAAGAAATGAAATAATTTTCTTATCATTAGAGATGAGAATATTAAACCCATTTTGTAGGATTTTTGTGTGGATTAAATGGGATAATATTTGTTAAGTGCTTTGCACAGAGCAATAACACTTGATTAAGGATAGCTTTTCAGGTAGTTCTGCACACATATTTATGGAGGAACTTTTGTTATCTTTAAAGGGAGCCCTCTCCTCCATCAATGTTCAGTATTAATAGGTGAAACATATACTCTGCATGGTTCAGTGACAGTGTATTTAAAATCTGAGTCTCATTTTTCTTTCTTATTCAACATTCTTGTTCTGACCATTTGCTATTTTTCAAAGGACTCTAAAGAAACCTAGAAAAATAAAATACAAACTCTCCTTCCAAGCCAATGTTATTTGTCGTATACCAAGATCAGCTAATTTTTTTCTCTAAAGATCTATATAATAAATAATCCAGGCTTTGTGTGCCATATGGTCTCTGTAGCAACTACTCAAGTCTTTCTGTGAAAGCAGCTGTAGGTCATACTTTAAAAATGAGAGTGACCGTGTTCCAATAAATCTTTATTTACAAAAGCAAGCGTTGGGATGGATTTGCCCTGCAGACTGTGATTTGCCAGCCCTTTCCTAGACAATGGCAGTTGGAATCAATCTTAGAACTCTTTACTTTGCCTTTTGCTTGTTTCTTTCAATAGAGAAAAGAAACAACAGAAAGTGCTAGCACCGAAAATGACAGGCCAGGCCTCCAGAGCCGAGCACCCTTCTCTCAGCACTGACTCAGCTGACTGTGTCACATGAGAACAAGGTCTTCTCTGGACTTATGTTTTCATTTTTAAAACCACAGGTAGAGTTAGGCCTTCAAGCCCTAATTCTGCAGCTCTGTGATCTGTGTCGATGTCACATCTGGTTCCCTTCCTGTCTTGCACCTTCCCATATGTCAATACAAGACCACCAGTGACTAACTGTGAACCATCACTAATCAGTGATGGTTCCCAGACTCGTATGGTGTGCCCAGACTTGTATATCAGCAAATGTCTGACCGCAGGAGTCCAGTGATGTTTAGTGGCCACAAGAAGTATAGTAGAAATAAGTAGGTTGAACATACAATATACCTTAAAAACACTAAAGTGACATTTTATAGGAGGCACTCAGGTGTGGCCTGCTTACCAATAGAGGATCAGTAACAGAAGGATGGCCTTTAGCTTGCAGGTCAAGGGACAAGGCACTCAGCTTCCTGTGCACCTGAGGATAAGTGTGCTGGCTATACCCCTGGTTCATCCATGCAGCAGTTTCTCTTGGGGACCAGAGGCTGTTTTGCTGGGACTTCTTCACCACAGATGTGGCTCATATTTAGACTTTATCATGATCTGAAACTGAAATTGTGGAAACTGTCACAGAAATACACCAAAGTATTGAAAAAAGGATGATGTTTAAAAAATGGGAACAGTGCTTCATTAGCAAGTCCCGGTACTTCCAGAGCATGATGGCTTAATATATGTAATCATTTCTACAAAATATATAGAGTCCAACAAATCATACATCTTTGATTTGTGGTTATAAACATTAATTTGATAAACAACTCAGATATATTTTTTCTCATACCATGTTTAGGCATATCTTTTTTTTTTCTAAGTACACAAGAGACCTTCAAAAGTACAAGTGAAGTCAGGCATTATTATACACATTTGTAATCCCAGCTCTCAGGAGGGTGAAGGAGGAGGAGCACTGTGTATTGAGCTTCAGCCTGGGCTACACGGTGAATTCAAGGTCAGCCTGAACTACATAGCAAGACCCTGTCTCAAAATAACAGCAATCAAATGTGGGTGGAACAGGCCTGTCATCCCAACCACAGATGTAACTATAGTGAATATGCAACTAGAATCTAGGGACCTAATTACTTATTGGTCTTATTTGATTCTTGCAATTTTTATGGATAACCAAGCAGTTGGATATAACTTATCACATAACATACTTTAAGGGCCCCACTGAACCCTCACATAAGCTACTTCTGCAGCCTCCCTCACATTTCACATCAGGCTTCCTCCTCTTTTCTTACTATCTCAGCCACTTTGTCTATCTTTTAGTTCACTTCCCCTTTCTCTGTTGTGTCAGGCTTTGTACATGCTACTTCTTCCCTGAAACATATTTTTTCTCCATTTATTGAAGAGCAATGATGCCTTAGGTTTCAGATTAAGGGTTACTACGGTCCTTTGAACATTTCAACTACTAGACCAGCTCTTACCCTCTGTGTAAGACAGGTGGCATCCTCTGTCATAAATATCACTGCTTATTGGAATTACTTGTTCAGTTGTAAGTCTCCCTATAACATTAAGTCTCATGACAGTAAGGATTGTGTCTGTCTTATTTAAAACTGTGCTATCTCCCTGCTCAAAAATATTTGTTGCATGAAAAAATCCTTACCAACAACTAAAGGTTTTTGTTATGTTCTGTAGAAAAAAATAAAGATGTGGCTTCTAGTTGTCATGGAAGAAGATCAATATTGGCACTTTGGCATGCGGATTGCCTTGCGCTGAACACCATGAAATTTACCAAGCACAGAAGGGCTCTTTGCCCTTCTCTTTTGCATCTAAAAAAAACAAGCCATACTGTTCCCCAGTGGAAAGTGCCCAGCATGGACCAGGAAGACAGGAATGTGCTCTTCATCATGAGGTTATGAATCAGTGCTGAAACAGATCCATACAAACAAAGTTAGTAAAATACACCAGACTTTATGGTAGCTTTCCTCAATTTATTTCTAAGTTACTTATCCACAGTTGGCTTAACTTAGCCTGGACCTCTTCTCCTTTCTTCAGAAACACATCATTTTTCATTTAAGCAATATATAAACTGTCTAATCTGGTTACTCCTTTCAGGATAACATTTTCTTTTTGGTTAGAACTTTCATGTACTTGTAATGTTCCAGTGAAGCTGAAGTGATTTTCTGCTATTGTCATGAGAGTTTAATGTTTAGGTCGGTTCCTCAAATGCAAGAGGAAAAGGAAGGACATTTCCTTCTCCATACCACGTACTTAGTAGTTACATTTAACTATGAAAACAGACTGAATTTTCTGTGCTTTATATATGTGAACATGCAAAAAAATGCTTATGAAATGAGAAAATTAGTAAATTGTTCAGATGTAGACCTGCCTCAGACTAATGCTAGGATTTTTTAACAATCATAAGAGCACTGTGGTAGATCAAACGATATTTATGTCACAATGAAATACAACATTCTTTCCTGGTGATATGCATGTGTACACTAATGTTTCATTTAATCTATTCTAACTTTGGGAGATACTAAAAGAATGGGCTGAGAATATCATTTAAGTCACTTTGCTGACTTCAAGACCAACTGAGACTAAGCCTATTGGAAATGAATAGAGGTGAAAAGGAGTGGGACAAACAGGAATCCAAACACAGGTCCTTACTTTCCTTGTGGAAATGTGAACTCAACTTCAGTGGATATCCTGACTGTAAAAAGGAAGATGAAAAATCTGTATACTTGAAATGAAATACTTCTAAAATATTGGTAAATAATTTTAAATTTAAAAAATACATTGTTTATTTACTAGGTCAAATATCTACTGGGCCACTGGTTGTAATTGTTGGCTTGATATCAGAATTACCATGACAATCAAAGTGCTGATGTATGGATATTTAAGCAAATGAACAATCCATGCATAAATCATAAGTCAAAGCTTTTTAGAATGTGAAGAGATATTGCACAGATTTCACCATATACATTATAGATGAAATATCTCAGGTACACAGAAATTGAATTACTAAGGCTTGTCCTCAGATACACAAAATTAAATAACATAGACCAGACCCCAGGTGTTTTAATTCTTAATTTTTCCTATAATTTCTGGGCAACTCATTTGTGTGTGAATAAATATTCCACTGTAATGAAAGTGTAAGTAGAATGGGAAAGGTGGCTTATATTAATGCTTCTCAGATTTTACTGTGCGTGCGCCTCATTTGGGCGTCTCCAAAAACACAAGTTCTGACTCAGAAGGTCTGGAATGGCGACCAAGTTTTTGCAGTTGTATAAGCTCCCAGGCTGCACTAATTCAAGCATCTAAGTTTGTTCTTGAGGACCTACCTTCCAACAACTGCTCTGGATGCCCAGATTGCCTCAGTGTGACAGAAGAGTGCATTCTTTGCCACTTAACACTCTGCTAACCTTATCTTTATTCCATTTGCAACCCAGGATAAGTAAAATACAGTAAATTAAATGTATTTTTAAATTCACTCAACAAGGAAAGTAGACAGAAGTAAATAACTAGAAACAAAAGATGGTTGAAAAATCGAACCCTCACAGTCTCCGTGACACAAAGTGCATGAGTCTTCTCATGGTCTGATTTACAGGGACACATTAGTCGTGGATGGTTGCCATGGAACTCTGGAGTCATTTTGTAACTAATATTAAAAGAAAATAACATCAGAGAAAATAAAAAAGGTTTTTCAGTACATAAGAGCCAACGTTCCACAAGATGGCAGTAAGTGCCTATGCTTTACATTTTTTCTTAATTTTAACCTTTTACTGAATATACATTTCATCAGTATAATTTTGTACTTTATATTTTTTGTCATGATAGACTGAACCAAAAAGAAGTTATATTCTTTTTCCTCTCAGATGAAAGAATAATAACTTCTTTTTTATCATATTGTTGTCTTTGTATTAGTATTATACATTTAGGCCAAACTTTAAGCTTGTTTGATCTTATATTCTAGGTTCCCATTTGCAACTAAAATGAATACATTTTCATGAACTACAGTGAAACTTATGCTATAATACCAATACAATTCTATTCAAAGTTATATATATTTTCTAATCCTATTTCAATTTATTTGTTTTCATTTAAAGTATCTCTTTAAAAATTTTACCTTATTAACAAATAAAAAGTAGATGTGAATTCTTCATTGTGCTGTCAACTGAAGCCTAATGGTAATTACATTCATACACATTGTTTTAGGAGATACTAAATGCTAAAGAAATCACATTCATTAAATTTGTTTATACATTCTTTGCTTTCTTTAAACCCATCTGAAGAAATTAAAGCATAAATGAAACAAAATTACATCAGGATTTTTAAAGGTATTTTGTATAAATAAAAATGGATAATTTTTTGACTCACTGGTATTAATTTAAGTGTGTGTGGATCCGGTGATTTCTGTGGCCACAGTGGACACAACACTGGACATTGTCATACTTGTGGCCTACAATTATACATTTAGTGGGTTTGATATTCAATATTTTTGGTATCAATTATATAGCTTATTTAATTTAATTTCCATTTTCTCATTCTATCCTCATCAGGAGAAAATATAAATTAATAAGATAAATGTAAACTCTGGAAGAAGCCCAAAATGAACAGAAGTTCCAGTGATTTTCGGTGTGTGGGGATATTTGTAACTGTTTTCTCCACAAAATCTGTGAGGTCTGATCAAAATGTACTGTAAATGTTTAAATAAAAGTAATTTATGACAAGAAAGATGTACTGCCTTTAGTTCCTCTCAAAATATTACCTTTGCTTCAGGCACGTTTGTCTCATCATTTTTGCCACTTTTTGAAACAGTTCTCTCTCAAGTCCTCTTTCATGAGTATCCATGAAATGAGATTTAAAAAACAAAACAAAACAAAAAACACCAAACAAACACAAAAAACAAAAGCTTGTTGTGAACCACTGCTAAATATTGCCAATGAAAAAGTAGGCTCATAAAAGCATAATTCTGTATTTCCACCCACTTAACTTATCAGCTCTGCTGCTGTGTGACTCCTGAAATCTGCAAAGTCAAAATCATCATGAAAAATAAACAGTTTGAATCAATTCAGAACCTAGAAGAAGCCACAACAGTAAAATTCACCAAAGAGGAATTTCATATCCACTGAGCAGTGTGTTGGAAATTCTGGGACAAATTTTGAGTTACTGTAATAATTTTTAAAAATAAGTATTAAATGCATACTTAGTTATTAATTTAAACTGGTCATAGAGAGAATTCCCAGGCTGCATTTCTTTGAAGATAAATTGTAAAGAGAGGAAGAAGCTCATATTTTACATCCACATCAAGAGGACTGGCTATTGTCTGTATTCTTTATATTTTTTGTCATTTTAAAAGTTGAACAAATATGTATTTGTTTAAATTTCATTTATAAAATATTATATTTCCATTTATACTAGCATATGTTTGCAGAACGTGTTTACATTCTTTGTGAGAAGTTGGTACATGTACAGAACACATCTCAAGTCTTTTTCCCCTTTCTCTACCCTTTCCACTCATTCCCTCCATCTCTGGTCTCCTTCCCATTTGAGAAAGATCTATCTCTCCCTTTTCCTATCATCTGTCTTTCATTTTATTCTTTTCTTGTATTTTGTTTTTTCCGTAAAAGTAAAAGCATGCAATATTTAAGCTTGTGTGTCTGATTTATTTTATTTGACATTATTATATGAAGGTGCATCCATTTCCTAAATGACTCAAGTTTATCTTTCCTTATGGTGGAGTAGTGGTGCTCACTCCATTGTGTATAAATGCTACTTTTCTTTATCCAATAATCCACATATAAGTTACTTCCAATACTTAGATACTATGAATTGTGCTGTTTAAATATGGATATTCATGTATCAATGTAATATGATATCTTTCACTCTTTTTAAAAACTGAGTTTATTCAAACATTTTATATATATATATATATATATGTATGTACATATGTATTATGATAACATTCAATATTGAGAATTTCTACCTGTACATGACACATCTTGGTTTATTTCCACTCACCTTCCCTCCTCACAATCCCCAATCCCTATTTATACATACATTAGTTTTCTTTTTTTTTTTTTTTTTTGGCTATTACCATCAAATATTTTTTTCTCTTCTGTATGTGATTTTGTCCCTTTTCCCTATTACCTCTGAACATTTTCTTCCTATTTCACAATACCTATCATACATTCTGAACCTCATTTGCACCTTCAGTTTCTCATAGCAGAGAAACAACATGGTATTTAAACATCTGTATCCTATTTATTAACTTATAAGTATGCTAACAAGGTATAACCAGCTAAGTATAAATGACTAATTTATCATTCTTTATGGTTGAGTAATATCAACTGTATTTTGAAAAACCCCAAATCTTGTTTATCCATTTTCCAGGTGAAAAGCATTTAGTTTGTTTCCAAGATTTAACTATTACAAATCAAGCTGTTATAAACATGGATGCACGTGTGTCTCTGTTATGTGATGCTATTAATTCTTTTGTGTAGATACCCAGCAGGGAAATAGCAGGGTCAAATGGAACTTCTAATGCTAGCTTTTGAGGAATCTCCACACTGATTTCCATAGTGGTCGCACTAGTCTCCATCCCAGCAACGGTGGAGAAGGGTTCTTTCCACCTGGCAGCCCTGCTAGGATTTGTTGTTAGTTGATTTTGTGATAGCAGCTGTTACTTGTGGAGTGAAGTGGAATCTCAGTATTGTTTTCATCTGCATCTCTCGAATGTTCAGTGATGTTGAACATTTTTTTCATGTTTCTTTTCTGCCTTTGCCCTTCCAGGAATATATCTAGAAATTGCTATATCAAATAGAATTTCTAGTTTCAGGGTTTTTGAGAAATCTCCATACTGATTGGTGCTTATATTTCTGAATTCCTTTATATTTATTCTCTTTACTTCTCCATCATTTTTATTTCATTATCCCCTTACAACAGTAAAAAGAAATGTGGGCAACTGGAAACAACAACACCAACACCAGCACCAGCAACAGCTATGCTCATAGGTTGTGGGCAGATAGTAGAGGGAATTTGGGACATAAGGTAATTGGATAGATGATGTCAGCATGATGCTCAATGATAACAGGCCCTTCGCCTGCCAATAATGGCTCTCAGTTTTTGGCTTTTCTCATACCACCTTTACCCCTCTCTATTCTGTCTTCTTAGTCTATTCCCTCTCACTTTTTGGTCACTGTGCCAAAGTTTCCAGGCCTCGCCCGCTTAACAAAACTACCTAAACACGTGTCCTCTTGAAGATATGCTCTCACGGGGCACCTGGTTATGTATCACTTCTTTCCATCATAAGCACTGTGTCAAAATCATCCTTTATATGTATAATTCTATGTCCAAGCTTGTGAGGATGAGGATATGTTACTAGTTTATCCTTTTCTCCACCTGCAGAAGTTTTTGTTAATGATTGATTAAAAAGTAACATTGGGGGCTGGGATGTGGTGCCTCATAAGTGCAAGATCTTCACTTTGATCCCTGGTACCAAAAATATAAACAGTACTGTTTTGAGTGAAACTAAATTATGTTTGTATGTTTTTGTCACTTGCTAGGAGCATAAATATTGAATGGTTGGGCTGCAATGGAATGCCTGCTGGCACAATTCTAATGTTAAGATTTCCTTCACTCTCTTTTCATATCACCCATTTATGACTCCAGGTTGTTAAAACTTGAGGAAATTCTATGAAGGCTAAAAAAACCCCTTGATTTTTCATCAGGATTGGGATTTTTACATTGTTAGGTACTCCCATGAATGTGTCTAAGCTTAATAATCTATGAGGTGCCTTAAATCTGATGCTCATTTAGAATTAACTTAGAATTTATATATAAAAGGCAGAAAGTAAAAAGTTCACATATAATAAACCAAAATTAAAATAGATAATAAATGTTTTGATGTTTTCTTCAAGTTTAAGCCTTAATCAATGAAATACAAACCCTTTTTTTTGTCTTCCTGTAATGTTACTCTGACTGAACAATAGAGGATGTTTCAAATTTGAAGAATTGAAATAGTGCTTGGGGAATTGTAAACCTGTGAAAGACTGTCTTCAGAAACTCTTTCCATTCCTTTCAGAGCTTCCATACATAGTCTTGGTGCTCATCTCTCAGCTCTCCTGGCTGCCATGTTATCTTACTTTCCTAAAGATCCTAGCAGTAGTTCAAACAGAATCACTGAACCTGAATTATTTTCCCTACCATGATTGTTATCATTTTCCTCTATGGATACTTCTCAAGTTTAAGTAATGGGGCTGCAGGAATGTCTCAAAAGCAGGAGACAAGATAGAGGGCTATTGACCTTAGTCTTATAGACCATTCCATCATAACTATATATCGGGCGTGGTTTCAACTATTTTTAGGATAGTTTCACATCAATGAATTTCAAAAGTTTTGCCTGCCTGATTTAGTAAACAAAGTGATTGAGTTATCAGGATACAAAAACTTTGGACCTGTTAGGTCAGTAATTCTACAGATTGCATCAGATGAATGTTGAGCAACCATGCTAAATATGTGCTCCTCACACAAACTCTTTTTTTTAAAAGTTTTTTGAGCCTCTGCCTCCCAAGTGCTGGGATTGCAGGCGTGAGTCACCACACCTGGCACTGTGGTATGTGGTACTGGTTGCTGCTGGGTGTGAGTCTCCACACCCAATATGGTTACCGGGGATCGAACCCGGGTCCTTGCGTCTGCAAGACAGACGCTGGAACCACTGAGCTATATCCCTGGCCCTCACACAAACTCTTTTATGCCTAATTGTTTACAGGTGATCTACAAAGATGAGTCTTCAGCTTCTTGGAAGCTGGGAAACACTGACTTTTAGCAATGTTGTAGACAGATAGCAGCCCAGAACAGAGTGGTGTCCAAAGTGGATAGCATGAGGAAAAGCCATCCTGCACAGGCTTTGGAAAGCATGGCAGGAGCATGTTTATGTTTAGACGCTCTTGTCAGATGTATATATGAAGAAACAATGAGGAGCATAAGTCATCAATGTAGTTCCTGCTGATATCACTGCTGATCATAGCATAGTATCTTGTGCTATGAAATTTTTCATTTATTCATTTGTTTAAATACTTTATTCATTGAAAAGCTGCTCTTTGGGAGATTACTGTGTTGAGGCTTGTTATTTTCTTTGGACTACATTTGAATCAGAGCATTCAGATTCTCTAACTGATAAAAAATGAAGAAAAGTTAAAGTCTTTACTTTTTCTCTTTATTTGTATTTTGGGTTTGTCATACAAAAGAGAAACTATGTGATATTTATACTGCATATATTATTTATTTAACTTAACACTGTAGCTTCAAGGGACATGCATTTTCCTACAAGTGAGTCAAGTTTATCTTTCTTTAAAGAAGAGTGTGCTGTGCTCCATACTGTATTTTCTTTATCTCTTCATCTGCTGGTGAACATACAGACTACTTCCAATACCTAGGCACTATGAATTGTGCTGCTATAAACATAGGTATCACTGTAATATGTGTTCTTCAACTTTTCCAGGAAAATATCCAGAAGGGGATGAGCTGGGGTAGGTGAAATTTTTAATTTTTAGCTTTTTGAGGAATCTCCATTCTGACTTCCATAGAGGAAGATGTATGAAGATAATTCTGAAAGTAAAAGCTAATCAAGAAATAGAGGGACAATGGAGGGAAGGAAAATGAGGTGGAAAAAGAATTATGGTATGTTCTGTGCATGTACTACATCTCCATCAGAAATGGAAACATTAAGTCCTGCAAACTTGTATTAATAAAAACAATTTAAAAAGTTAAAATCCTTCATGTACTAGTGGTACATGTGAGTTTTAAGTAAACAGATATACTAGATCTTATGTAAAATGTGATTTTACTTTAAATTCTCTCTTTTATAGGCTTAGGAAATAAGCTTTACGTTATTTGTCCCCAAAATCTTGTCATTTAATTTTATAACTAAACCTCAAATATCTCGATTCTCTTTCCGCTACATTTTTTCTTGTTTCACACAGTCATTACATTTATTAACTTTTAAAACATCTCTTCAAAAAGATTTTAAACTTTAGCCTTCATGATTCAATTTGGGCACTTTTTATGAGGCCACCCTTAACTCCAACCTATATTCTTGGTCTTGTCTTGGTCTCGAAGACAGCAGTGGACTTATCCTTTATCATGCATTTATAGCAAACACACATACTTGTGCACGTGCGTGCACACACACACACACACAGAGCCAACCACCATTTCCTTTGCCAAGAAAATCAAGGAACTCGCAGAGATCTCACAGATCCAATTTAAAGTTAGGAAACTCTGTGCTCAAATTCCAGTTCTGTCTTAGATGACCTGAGCCAACTCACGCTATCAGCTCTCTCCTGAGATGAGTGATTTACGTGACTGACTTTTCACTGATTTCATCTGCTATCTTCATGTGAGGAAGCTAAAGACTGAGCATTTGTACAGATCAATAATTATCTGAAGTTCTTTGGAGGGAGGGTGTTTTTTCTGTTAATTTTTCTTTTTTAAAATGTGTTCTATCATCACTTTGCATTAATACTCACTCCAAATAAGTACGTGGCTTTACAATTTTATTTGTCCCAAATAATTGGTTTGTTGAGACTCGTATCTAAACCCAGAGACCTTCATATGATTCAGGTATTATACCTCTATGCTTATCATTGATTGTAACAAAGGGTAATTAAATCTCTGTAAGTCCTGGAACTATTGACTTCAGTATTTATCTAAAAATTTGTCTTTTGATGTAAAATGTCATTGTCAGTATTATAATAAGATTGTGCACAAAGTACTTTAAATTACATTCTTCAAAATAACTGGAGGAGGAAAGCATTATTCAGTAATAATGCAAAGCATTAATTGTGATATTTCAAAGAAATGCTTTTTTTTCAAACCTGTAAGTCTATCAGTTCTAGAATTATGATTCATTCCAAGAATATTTTATCACAAGTTCAAAACTGTAATGTAATGTTCTGTAATATAATTAGTTATCCAATACAATATTTTGTTCTAAATTACTTAATAAATGTACTCTGTGAGTAATAATATTCTTGAAATGAATTCCAGGACAATTTTTCAGGTTCTTCTTTCAAAATAATTGCATATAATTCTAAAAAATATATTGGAGACCAAGAGGAAGCTGGCTTTATCTTCTTGGCTTAGCACACAGGCTAAGCCAATGGTAGTCCATAATGAAACTGTTAGACAGGAAGGAAGAAGATGATAAAGGATTAAACTTAAAGCTCCTAGAAATTCAGCTCAGTAAAAAACCCATACAGTGTGCTTTTTAGCTTAGCTTTTACCATAATTAATAGAGAAGCAAGGGAATCTGACTTTTGGTTGAATCTCACATTACTGTCAAACTGCCAGTCTGACTCCTTACTAGAGAGATAAATGTGTCTGTAAGTGTGGATGGCAAAGTCTCATCCACACACAGTGCTTCCCACACATCACCAGCAGTCCATTAATGTTTGTAAGGTTCCTTTATTTTTTTAGTGATTTATTTTATCTATTCATCCTCTAAACTCAATATGGGGAGGATATGAGCTTTGCGATTTGCAAATCCTTAAGGAAGAGGAAAATAAAGCCCCGTGTCTTTCTGATTAGAAGCAGTGGGCATCTTCCTGCATTTCTACATGGCAGGGAAGGTGCATACAATCATTTCCTCTTGCTGCCCAGCCCTACAGAATTATCTGCTTTGTTTTACCAGGTTTAGGTACTTATGTTTTAAAAGGATGTGATTTGAGAAATTTAGCATAAATAGTGGTCAGACTTTTTCAGGTGACATTTTAGTGCCCATATTGTAGAGATTCCTTTTAATGTTGTCAATATTTACAATGGAACATCACAAGCATAATTTCACCGCTGAAAATCAATTTCATGTAAATGCCATTCTCTTGTAGTTCTGGTGATGAAGGGCCCTTCTCCAAAGTCTCCCTCCCTGTTTGTTATGCCGTTTTGCTCTGTTGTTTATTATCTGTGCCTTCAGTCACACAGATGCTTAGGAGAGTGAGAAAAATGATCCGGTGTTCCAATAAGCCTCAGAAAACTTTGAGATGGGTTATTCGTGTTGGAAATGACCATTTTAAAGAACTTCTTAACATAGATGGAGTTTTCCACTGCTGACTCCCTATGTTTATGTAAAGTTTAGGGCTGTTTAAGCTCCTGTAACCTTACTGTTCTAGTCAAATTATTTCATTTTATTCTACATCATTCACATTCCAGTTCCCACGAGTCTTCCTCCTCACTAAGAGCCATGCAGTATTTATCCTATTGCCCCCTCTCTTCTTTGCCACTTTATTCCTCTCTGGCATCAATTAACTTTCCTAGACGTTATCCTACCATTCAATGGTCAGCTCTCTGCTTTATCTATTCTCCCTTGTGCTCATCCTCCCAGAGGACGCTTGAGGGAGTCACATGTGCAGATCTAACCCAGTGTTGGTACAGAGGTGACCTGGAACACATGCGAAGCCCCAGAGCTTTTACTGTCAGGAACGGAGGCTCTCATTATGTGCTGATAAGTGTCAGAGCATGGCTATGAACATCAACTGATGATTTGGGATGTGGGAAAAGTACAAATTTCCTCTTGCATTATAATTGGCGATTTTCCCTTTGAGTCCCCATTTTCCTGAGATAATAGATAATTCTTGTGAGGTTTGAGGTTTTCTCCACAGTACTGAGTTTCCTCATCTCCCGTCCATCTGTATTCTGTGTATGCTATTGCAGCTCTCCTGTTCTCCACTGGCATAGCTGGAGAAGGGTCTTGCTGACTCTCCCCGGTTGATCTGATGAGCAAGGCCCATTTCCTTGCTTTCTGGTTCTGCAAGCCTTCTTAGCATTTTGATATTTGTCTCTGCAGAGCACAAGATCATTTTTCTGGGATTTATCAATAGATATGTCCTTGTTTTCCCCTTCTGTCTTCTCCCTCGCTTAGTTCTGGGGATGTCAGTCCAGGTTTGATGGATGAGAATTGAGGGGAGCGAATACTTGCTCTTATTTGTGACATTTTCATACGTTCATATTTTCTCTTTCAAAATATTTTTCATTTTCTCAAGTAGTAGCTCCTGAAAATTCAATGAGTAAGAAATTATTCTTAATCTACCTAATGCTATTACATCTCTTAAATAAGGTGAAAAATCATAAGCATTTAAACCTAGTTACATGTTTAAATGTGGAAGATGTGTTTAGGAAAGAGGAGAAATGGTTGAAAATATGTATTAAGGGCACTTACAAAAGTGTTTTAGAAGCTTTATATTTGTATGTTAAGTATATTTTGATACAGTACTTTTTAATTCTTACTAACTCTGAGTAACTTTCTGAGGAGGATCTGTGGGTGTAGCATTTATTTCACCTGGACCATAGCTCACACATGGTCTAAAAGTTTTTTACCTAATACTAGAAAAGTGCATATTTTATTCTAAAATTTATTTTGTTATTTGTTTGCAGTACTAAGAAGTGAACTCAGGACCTTGTGGTTTAGGGGCAGCTGTGGCACCCACAACTCTAAGATTTATTTTGTATGAAGTTGTTTACCATAACAAAAGTTAGAATTAATCAGCAAATCAAGTGTTCTAAGATTGCCTGCTGCTTAAGGCAATTTATATATTTTCACACATATATTTTGTTTGTGACATACACTGAAATTGAGCTTATGAAACTTTATATGCAGAAACTGTGTCACTAAGAAAACTTAACGGTCTTGATGGAAATGAAGGATAAAGATTTTGGTAGTTTCTGGTTGTGATAAAGCAATAAGTGTACTTATGGGTTATGTGTGAACTTTGCATAAAGGAATTTTCACCACTGGGTATAAGAATTAACAAGTATTTTAAGAAAACTTTTTCTTCACTTTTCTTTCATTTATGAAAAAAAGATTTACTACACAAAGTCATTTTGGAGATTTTACTCACTAAATTGTAAAATCAGATATATTCACACGTCAGATAATTAGGCCAGGTGGAAATAGATTATTATTATTATTTTTTTTTTTTTAGGGTTTTTGAGACAGGGTCTCGCTTTGTGGTTCAGGCTGGCCCTGAGCTCAGCCTCGAACTCACATCACAGCAATCCTCCTGCCTCTGCCTCCCGAGGGCTGGGATGACAGGCATGAGCCACCACGCTCGGTTGGCACTGTGGTATGTGGTACTGGTTGCTGCTGGACATGAGTCTCCATGCCCAGTATTGTATGTGGTTACTGGGGATCAAACCCGGGTCCTTGTGCTTGCAAGACAGGCACCAGAACCACTGAGCTATATCCCTAGCCCTAGGTGGAAATAGATTTTTAATCCCTTCAGAAAGTTTGAGTTTTACTTTTTTGGGATATTCATGATGCAATTATCAGGTAGACTCTAATGAGCGCAATGCCACTGACTAGCTAACATCATCCTCTACATTGGTACCCACTGAATTGCCTGACAGTGAGCAGCATGGTAGACTTTTCAAGTAGGTACTTAATAAAGATGTTGGATTTTAATACATTCACACATTTTACACAGGGTTCTTTAATTATGCCAGCTGCTTATTTTAGTTATGTCCACCACACTCTCAAGCAAAGACCTATGTGTAAGTTTGATCCCTGCATTGACCATGTAGGTCATCTTTGTTCCATAGTTATAGAGCCTGGTGTTAAACACTAGCAGCCAGATCAGAAAGTTCCACTGTTGGCAATCAGCAGTGTACAGAAAGAGAACATAAATACTTCAGGCAAGTTTACCTTTGTGACTGCTGAAATGTTACTGCATGCAAGTGTGGAGGTGATAGGCTAGTAGGACTTTCCTCTAAGGAGGCTAATCTGTATTTATATTAAGTGCTTGTAAGTACATGCATGGAATAGCTTTATATAGGGCACTTTGTCATCTATACCATTTGCATGCAACCATTTACTTTCAAAAGTAAATGTTAAAAGGCTTAATACTGCAGAGATGATCATGCCTGAAAGATATCTAAGTTGTTCTCTTTTGACCTATCTCATTTTATTTCGCATTTTGAACCTTTTAGTGTCTTGCCAACTGGCTTCTTGCTAAAGTAGGATTTCACACATATATTTTCAATGACAGATTCAAAATTTCAATGTGTAATAATGCCAACATATAATAAAATATGTATAAAAGGAAAATATCAAATATTTTCATTAACAGATACATATTTAAAAATAAACATGGGTAAATGTACAAATGATTTGTAGATATTGTTCTGCTTAATTTCCAACACTGTGCCAGGAGGTCTGAGATATTTAGTTAACACAGTATCCTCACATGTCCTTAGGAATTCTATGAAAGGAAAGTACGAAAATAGACACAAGAATGATGTTTAGCTGCTATATCTGTGAGAACAATGCCTAGTGCTTTGCACTGATGTGTGTGAAAGGTAAAGACTGCAGTATATACCTAACAGATAAGCCTTCCCAAATCTTCAGGCTTTTTATTCCTTTCCTTTGTTATTTCTTTTCCTGGGACGATTCTCCCTTCCTACTATTTCATGTTTCCTTCCAGTGCCATTTTTGCCTTGAATACCTTTCTCCCTAACCAGTGTCTTTTCTTTAGCCACTGTAAAACATGATGAATTTTATAGTCAATCCAGAAGAAGTTGTCCAGGAATAGCCTGATGTCTAAATGTTGGTTGTTCACTGTGCTATTAAGAGACAGTCTATTCCATACATTGAGTCCTCAGTTAGATATTCCCAGCTATACTCTTTGTCTTATATTGTGCACATAATTCCCTTCATTCCCTTTCTTTGATTCTCTTGGAAAATAGGGGCAACAGCCCTTTCCTTTCCATTCTTTCTTTTCTTCCCTTCCCTTCCATTCCATTTTCTTTCTTTTCCTTTTCCTCCCTGCCTCCTTCCTTCCTTTTCCGTCTTCCACTGTATTTGACCCTTAAATATCTTCTCCAAGATTCATGTGCTGAAGCCTTGGTCTCTAGTTGTCAGGAGGTGGTGGAATATTTGAGAGCTGTGTAGGTCTATTGGAAGGAAGTTTGATCACTGTGAGTATGCCCTTGATGATGTGGATATTAGCCACTACCCTCTTCTCTCTCCCTCTCCCTCTTTCTTTCCTGGTGACTCGGGAATGAACAGACTTCCTCTGGCATGTTCTCTTACCATGACATACTATGCTGTTACATGCCAGAGGAACACTGCCACAGAATGAAACTCTTCAGCTGGTGAGCAAAATAAACCTCTCCTCCCTAAATTATTTCAGATTTCTGTGCTTACTGTAAGAAGCCAACTAACACTTGTTCTTTAATGTAGGTTATACCTATTGATAAATACCACATTAGAAATAAAACAAAACAATTGCAAAATACTTATTTCATTAAAAATAACCTCACTAACTGTTAATATAAACATAATGTTTACATGAAAATTTAACTACTTTTAAAAAGTGTGACAAGAATTATATTTTAAAAATCTAATGACTGGCTAGAAACAATCCATTGGATTCATATATGCTTTTATTTTTATTCTATTGCAATTTGCTATTGGGGTGAAATACATGAATAAAATATGGTCTTTGGAAAAAGGAAACTATTTTAATAGTATTCTACATAATTGCAAATATTCTTCTCTGATGTTACACTGAAACTTTGCAACTGGCAGTTTCTTACAGATTAGCTGAAGTGTGGAATCTGAAGTGGTAAAAATAAACTTTTCATCTTCTGCTATACAATAGTCCCTGTTTTACTTGCACTCTGAATGTGTCATATAAATGAATTTAACTTTATAGTACCGTGGCTCCGAAACACTGACACACTGCATTGTACAAGAGACATATTAACCTTATTACCACTATTCTCAGAAGTCTTTGAGTATTGGAAAGCTCTCAGGCTCACAGAGTGCATGTACAGTTTCCAAAATTTTAATACTCACTTGTGAGTTTTTTCATTGGAAACATATACTGTCAGTTGTTTTCCTTGAAGGAAATGGCTTAATTCATTCATTCTATTGTCAAACACCCAAATCTGAATAACTACGGAGCCAGTCAGTTGTTATTTCAAGTAGAAATAATTTAAAATGAAATAATCAACTAGAACAGCTCACAAATCAATCCCACCAGTGCATTTAGTTGAGACAGCTATTGTACTTTGATAGGCAGTATAAACACTTCAGAATGTCCTTTTTATTTTATCACATAAAATATCAAAAGATATGTACTCAAGGATCAAAATTTAATAAAATTAGCTTTTACTCCTTGATAAGAGAAATTGTTAAGGCAAGCTAGTTTTTTTTTTTTTGTATTTATTTATATCTGCAACTCTCTGGCAGGGAAGATTACTGACTTGAGTCATGCTTGGGCTGCTCTAATTTTATACATTATTGTTTTGATCATCAGTGTATAATTGATATAGTGAAAAGAGAAGAACTTCTAAGCATTATCAGAAAAAATCATTTTGATCCTATGACTTTTCTGAATGTATCTCTGGAATTACCAGAATCTATGGAAAACTTGGATCCCAGGCTTTAGAGATTTTTGGTTTCTCAGATTGTTTTGCCAAAAGTGGTAGCACATTTTAGCTTGATATTTGCCTTCTGATGTAACTTCAGATTATTGGATATTAAGTGCTCTTGAAAAAAGAGAGGACACCATTAGCCACACAGCCAAGAAATGTGTGTGGATAGACAAGACCTTCAAATAATTTTAAGATTTGGATTACTTGGATATACTTATTAGCCTAAGTCTCCTGCTACTGTGTCATTCTCTGATTGTTACTCAAGCTGATTAGAAAACACTATGAGCAGTGACTTCAGCTGGCACTTCTGTGTGCCTTTCCATTAGAATAGGATTTATGCTGTGAGGGGCAATGGAAACCACCGCTCAAATGTGGGGAGCAAATATCCTGGCTTTCATGCTTAGTCTTGCAGTTTCCCAGACGAGCTCAGCCTTTTCTCCTTCTATCTTTCTCTCTGTGTCTACCTCAGAATCAGTCTTACAATTTACTGATACTTCTGCTGAAGATACATGCACTTAGAAAAACTCACCTCTATAGTTTACAGTGTATAGACATCATTAAAAAGGTTCCCTTTCAGTAGAATGGTTGTCTCAGCTCATATATATATATACTGATGTATGAGGATAAAAGCTTCATTCAGTAAGAAACAGCTCTGCTGAAGTACACACTACTCACCTCACCATGCTGCACTGCCCCATGCACTCCCCTTACTCGTGGAGATACCAGCTCAGGCTTCAGATTTCTGATCTGAAGACAAAATAACCCAAATAGAGAATGAAGATCTGCCTTAGCTTCTGTGTCACTAATAGAAAGCTGTATTAGATGCAAACCTAAGCACTTACTGTTACTACTTTTGAGAAAACCAAAGCGAAAATATTGTTCACAGTTACTTTCCTGTCTGCTACAAAGATGGAGCTCATGTTTCTTTCTTTCTTTTTGTTTTAATTGAAATCTTTATTGGTACTTAACATATACACATCATGATTGTGTTCAACAATGAGAATCTGTACCAGTATAAGACACAACATAATTCTCATTTTTTTATAGCCCTACCCACCCTACCACCCCACCCCTATATACATAAAATTTGTTTCCATTCTTTTGTTATAATCTCATTATTTTCTCCCTTCACCCTATTTTGCTTTGAATATTTTCTACTTCACTATATATAACATATAATTCTAGAACTCATTTACATCTTTACTTTCTCATACCAGAGAATAGTTGATGTTTACATATCTGAGACCTATTTATTTCACTTTTGAGGATATCTCAAGGTATGTCCATTTAAGTATAAATGATTCAAACTCATCACTTTTATGGTAGAGTAATACTCCATTCTGTAGAAGAATCACAGCTTTCTTATCCAATCTCCAGTTGATGGACATATGGGTTGTTTCCAAGATTTAGCAATCACAAACTGAGCTGCTATAACCATGGGTGCAACATATGTCACTGTGATATAGGTTTTTAATTCTTTTGTGTCTATACCTAGCAATGCGATGGCTGGGTCAAATGGGACCTACAATCCTAGCTTTTTGAGGAATCTCCAAACTGATATCCACAGGGGTAGTGCAAGTCTACATTCCCACCAACAGTGGAGAAGAGTTCCTTCTTCTCCGCAGCCTCACCAGCATATACTGCTGGCTAATTCTGCAATGGCAGCCATTCTTTGTGGAGTGAGATGAAATCTCAGTGTTGTTCTCATCTGCACCTCTCAAACGACTATGGATGTTGAGCATTTCATCATATGCTTCTTAACTGCTCTTACTTCTTCCTCTGAAAAGTATCTGTTCATTTCAGATGCCCATTTTTGAATTGGGTCTTTAAATTTGGGTGGGCTGATTTTTAAAAATCTCTTTATATATTCTAGATAGTAACTCCTTCCTTGTCTGAGGAACAGCTGGTGAAGATTTTTTCCCACATTGTTGGTTGCCTTTTTGCTCTGTTGGTGGTTTCCTTTGCTGTGCAGAAGCTTATTAAAAGAATGAGGTCCCATGTGCTGATTTCTTCTGCCAATTCCTGTGCTATAGAGTTTTGTTCAAGAAGTCTTTCCCTAAGCCAGTGTATTCAAGAGTTTTAACTAGCCTGCTTTGCATCAGGTTGAGAGTGTCTTTTTTAATATTTAAGTCTCTTATCCACTTTGATTTTTGTTTGATACATGGTGAAAGAGCTAGGTATAGCATTAGTTTTTGGCAAGTTAAAGCCCAGTGTTTCCATCACCATTTTTTAGAGAGGCTATCTTTCCTCCATTGAGGATTTTTGGCTCCTTTGTCAAAGATGAGGTGGCTTAGTGTGTCTGTAGTAGTTTCTGGATCGTCTAGTCTACTCCACTGATCTTCAGGTCTGTTACTTTGCCAGTACCATGCAGTTTTTACCACGGTGGCTTTATAGCATAGTTTCAGGTCCAGAGTTGTAATACCTGCCACCATGTGCCTGTTGCTTAGAATTGCTTTGGCTGTTCTAGGTTTTTTGTGGTTCCAGATGAAAGTTTGGATTTTTTTTCTCTAGATCTATGAAATATGCTATTGCAATTTCAATTGGGATTGTGTTGAATCTGTATAGTAGTTTGGGGAGTACAGCCATTTTGATGGTATTGGTTCTTCCTACCCAGGAGCAAGGTATGTCTTTCCATTTTTTGATATCATCTTCTATCTCCTTTTTGCGAGTGCTGTAGTTTTTAGAGTAGAGGTCTTTCACCTCCTTTGTTAGACTGATTCCTAGATATTTTTTTTTTTTTTTTTTTTAGGGTGCAATTATGAAAGGAACTGACTCGGATTTCTATCACAGTGGGTATACTGTTTGTGTATACAAAGGCTATTGATTTTTGAATGTTGACCTTGTAACCAGCTATACAACTAAATTTGGTGATTCGGTTCAGCAGTTTTTTAATTGAGTTTTTAGGGTCCTCTAGATAGAGTATCATGTCATCAGAAATGATGACAATTAAACTTCTTCTTTTCCTATCTTTATTCCTTTTATTTCTTTCTCTTGCCTAATTGCTATGGCTAATATTTCAAGAACTATATTAAACAGAAGTGATGAGAGAGGGCATCCTTGTGTTGTTCCTGATCCTAGTGTGAAAGGTTTTAGTTTTTGACCATTTAGTATGATTTTGACTGATGGTTTCTCATAGATAGCTTTTATTAGTTTGAGATAGAGACCATCTATTCCAGTCTTCTGTAGGGTTTTGAACATAAATGTGTGTTGTATTTTGTCAAGTGCTTTTTCTGCATCAACTGAGATGACCATATGGTTTTTGTCCTTGAGTTTGTTATTATAGTGTATAACATTTATTGATTTATGTATGCGGAACCATCCTTGTATCCTTGGGATGAATCTAACTTGGTCAGGGTGTATAGTCTTTTTGATAATTCTCTGTATCTGTTTGCCAGTATCTTATTGAGGATTTTTGCATCAATGTTCATTAGAAATGTTGGCCTGTAGTTCCCTTTTTTGGTTGGGTTTTTCTATGCTTTTGAAATCAGGGTAATATTTGCTTCCAGGAATGAGTTTGGGAGTACTGCTTCCCATTCGATTTTATTAAAGAGTTTCAGAAGTAGAGGCACTAACTCTTCTTTAAAAGTTTTATAGCTTTCAGCAGTAAAACCATTAGTTCCAGGCCTTTTCTTTGTTGGCAAGCTTTTAATTACATTTTCAATTTTACAGATTGATATTGGGGTATTTAACATTTCTATATCTTCTTTATTCAGCTTTGGGAGTTCATATGTGTCTAGAAATCTATCCATTTCTTCTAGATTTTTCATTTTGTTAAAATATAAATTTTCAAAGTAGGTGTTTCTTATCCTTTGGACATCTCTGTGTTGCTAGTAATTTCTCCGTTCTCATTTTTAATAGCATAGATATGAGCCTTTTCCTTCCTTTGTTTAATAAGGTTGACTATCAATTTTGTTTATCCTCTCAAAGAACCAACTTTTCAATTCATTGATTTTTTGAACCGTTCTCTTGGTTTCTATTGCATTAATTTCTGCCCTGATCCTTATAATTTCTTGCCTAGTTCGAGCTTTGGGTTTGTTTTGCTCCTCTCTTTCTAGTCGCTTGAGGTGCAGCATTAAATTGTTTATTTGAGCTTGCTCCGTTTTCTGGATGTAGGCTTTCACTGCTATGAATTTTCCTCATAGGACTGCTTTCATCGTGTCCCATAAATTTCTATATGTTGTATTGGGGTTATAATTTAGTTGTAAGAACTGTTCAATTTCTTTTCTGATTTCTTCTGTGACCCATTAGTTGGTCAGCAGAGTGTTGTTCAGTTTCCATGTGGTTGTGAGGATCCTGGGTTTTCTTTTGCTATTCAGTTCCAAATTCAGGGCATTGTGATCTGACAGGATACAAGGGATAACTTCAGTTCCTTTGCACTTACTGATACCTGTACTATGAATGAGTACATAGTCTATGTTGGAGAACGATCCATGAGGAGCTGAGAAGAATGTAAATTCTGACTTTGTCGGGTGAAGTATTCTGCAGGCATCTATTAAACCCATTTGCTGAAGAGTCTGGTTTAGGTCAAGTATTTCCTTATTGATTTTTGTCCAGTGAATCTGTCTCTTTGGGACAGTGGGGTATTCAGGTCCCCTCCTATTAGTGTATTGGAGTTTATCTACTTTTTCATATCCATTAATGTTTGTTTTACATAGTTGGATGCATTAGAATTCGGTGCATAGATATTTAAGATTGTTATTTCTTTCTCTTTAATTTTTCCCTATACTAAAAGATAGTGTCCATTTTTATCTCTCTCTATCATTTTTGGCTTGAAATCTATTCTGTCTGCAAATAATATCGCCACTCTTGCTTTTTTGCTGTTTCCTGTAACATGGAGTATTGTTTTCCATCCCTTTACTTCCAGTCCATGAGTTTCTTTGTGAATTAGGTGTGTTTTTGTATGGAGCAGATTGTTGCATCTTGCTTCTTGATCCATTCTGCCAGTCTGTATATCTTAATTTGTGGGTTGAGTCCATTGTCATTAATGGTTATGACTGATATAGTGCTGCCATGTTTTCCTGTTCTTGGCTCTGTTATTCTACTTTTGTAGAATAACGTTTTCCCATCAGTTTCTTGTTTGGCCCCATGGATTGACTCAGTTATGTCTCATGGATTTGTAACTTTCCTTATTTTTCTCCAAGATATTCTTTAGAATGTTTTGGAGCACAGGTTTCATATTTGTGAAGTTTTTCAGGTATTCTTTGTCATGGAAGTATCCTTTTTCCCCGATCAATTTTTAAGGATAGTTTTGCAGGATACATCAGTCTGGGTTGGAGGTTGTTTTATTTTAGGGCTTGGAAGACTTCACTCCAGGCTCTTCTTGCATTGATTGTTTGAGCTGAGAAGTCCGCTGTGATCCTGACAGGTTTCCCTTGGTATGTGATTGTTTTCTTTTCTCTAGCTGCTTTCAGGATTTCATTCTTTTTTTGAACATCTGGGACTTTTATGATGATATGCCTAGGGGTAGTTTTTTCATGTCATGGGCATGTGGCGTTCTGTATGCTTCATATATTTGTATGTCCAATTCTTTTCCTTTTTCTGTTAAGTTTTCTGCCATTATCTCTGTGAGTAGTTTTTT
Source organism: Petromus typicus (assembly GCA_004026965.1). Lineage (NCBI taxonomy): Eukaryota > Metazoa > Chordata > Mammalia > Rodentia > Petromuridae > Petromus > Petromus typicus. The sequence goes on along the minus strand of PVIR01007822.1, from coordinate 23,015 downwards.
AATGTCTTTTGCATTGTCTCTTCCTTCCTCTGTGACTGCAATCAATCTTATGTTTTTCTTCTTTGAATCATCTAGGAGCTGTTGGATTGATTTTTCATTATCCCTTGCTTTTTTCCATTGATTATGGCTTTCCTGTTCATTGGCTGAGATCCTGTCTTCTAGGTCTGAAATTCAGTCTTCTGCTATATTCATTCTATTGCATAAACTTTCACATTCTTTCTTATTTTCTTGAACCTCTGCTTGTAGGTGTTTAAAAGGTTCCATTGCTTTTTCTATCTTGGATTCTATGAATTCGATGATTTCCTCTTTTAGCTTTATTAATCATCATGTTGACTGGGTCCAATATCTCTGCTTTATCTCAGAGATCAGTTCTGATTTACATTTTACTAGATCTGCTTTGATTACCATTTCTGAGGACCCTGAAGACCGGCCTTCAAATTTCTCTATTTTCCTTCCCCCGTGTTACCTTGAGGTGAGGATCTTTGTATCTGAGAGTTTGAATATTTCCTCATCTTTGAGTTTTTGTTATTACTGTTGTTCTTGGCTTTGCACCTGTCCTCTTGTCTGGTAATGTTTGCTGCAAGTCTCTTTCCTTGTAATATTTAGGACCCTTAAAATATCAGTGTTTCCTGGGTTGTTCTTTACAGTCTGTATTGGGACCTAACCAAACAAACAAACAAACAAACAAACAAAAAACCTAGTTCTGGCACACCATACGGGGCTCTCAAACAATCTGGTCGGAATACCTTCTTAAGTCAACTTAGAGGCAGAAAGGTTCTGGCTCCTGCACTGCTGAAATGGCACTGCCTGAGGTTCCAATAGGCCTGCCTACCCACCAATACCTAGTCCCTGAGTCTGCTTGTATAATCAGCCTATATGCCAGTAGGCTATGGCTTCTGTGCAGCTGCAATGGTACTGGCTGACGTTCAAACAGACCCACCTACTCACCAATACAGAGTCCTTGGATGTTCTTGTACAGTTGACATGGAGAAAGGCAGGCTCTGGCTCTGCTTGGTTGCGATGGTGCTGGCTTCTGCTTTCCCGGCTCTGCCCACTGTTATACTCAGTCCTCATGTTTATTTTTTATAAGCATGAGAATTAGTGCTTTGATATCAACTCAGTTTTGAATACTGTTTCATCAGGTGTGGGCAAGTAGCTTCCATTATCATTGGAGTTCAATTGGGATTTTGATTCTTGTCATGATAAAAATATCCATCAACTGAACAAAATACACAAATTCTCTAGAGCATTTAACATGTATTAGATAATGAGTTTTTAAAAACTTACTTTTCAAATAATGAGTTATTTAAAACCTATATTGGAAGTTATGCACAATTTTCATTATTTCTTTTCTGCTACTGGGAATCAGAATTTTATGGGTCAGCCATAGCTTAAATATTGAAATTTCCTATCTGAGATGATAACCTCCTAGAGATGATGTCTATGTGATTCATCAGTATGTAGTAGAACAGAGACATGCATTTTCAGGAAGGAACAGAAGCTTTTTGATGTGTTTGACTTACCATACTCTTATCAGAGCAAGTAGACCTAAGTGCTGTGAGTGAGACCGCTGCTCCAGACACATAAGATGTGAGATGGTGATGTATCTCGCAGTGAGCTGGAGATGGTATCTATGCATTCTGGAAAATCCTCATCTCCTTATTCAAGAACTTTATGATTGTTGAAAGTCCTATTTTTCACTTTTTTTAAGAAAATTGAATTCCTGGACATTTAAAAGAGGCATTTTCAGTTTTGAAGAACTTTTTTCCCTCTAGGGGCTGGAGTCCCAGCTTTAAATCAAAATTCTAAAATCAAGAGAGGAAGTGATTTTAGCAACCTCACAGAACTCTGTTACCAGATAACTGACCATGTCTACTCCTTTCTCTTATTCTTTTCAGTGGTAAATAGTGTTGCATTTATAGGTATTTATGTGTATATCTGAGTGTATTAAACTTACTTAATGTTTCTGTTCTTCCATAGAATTCCCCATGCCACTTTGGAAATGATTCTGTTCATAATAAACATGTGGAGGAGCTTCAGGCTTCTTAGGTCACAATGCCAACCCTCATTTCAAGTGCATGTTTGTATTTGAATTAGCTTAGACCATTTTTAAAAATCAGATACCCAGGACTGACCACAGATATTTTGATTTTGAAAGATAGGGCTGGAATCCAAATCTGTATTTTTAATCAAGTACCATTGATGAGTCTGATTCAAGTGGTCCATGAACTGCAATTAGAAAAATCATCCCCTAGTAAACAGAGCGACATCCTGCATAGACAGTCAGAGAATGAGGAGCTATTTCTCTGTACTGGAGAGAGCTAATTAGTTATATTATGTGTTTTGGGCCAGTGATTCTCCAAAGCTGGCTTGTAGAAAACTTACTGGAATGTTGATAACACTCTTGGGGACTTGTCCAAGTCCATCGTACATGTTCCATCTTACACACTACTCTGGGGTGTAGATCTGAGGCTCAAATTTTATGCTACTCCATGACCTGAAGTCCGATGTTTCTTCTGCTGTTCAGAGGAGATTGATGACTTTGATGGCAAAACTTAACTCATTTCATTTGTTTTTTCAGAGTCCTGGTGCACCTAGAAGGGAAGTCTTTAGAGTTATACTAAATGAGTAAGGATGTTTAAAAAAAAAATGACAGTGATCTCAATGCAGTGATTTCGTTTTTTGATCATAAATTCTGAGAAGTTTCTGGCAGTTCCCAAAACTGTTTGGGTCTGCCAGACAGGGAGATTTGGAATTGCAACTATTCAATTGGAATGTGTGGTGGAATCTTAAAGAAAGAAATGATTCTGGTGAAAATTCTTCATACAGAATTCTGAGTACATTAAAAGACATCAAAGGAAAAGCATTCTCTCTTGTGATTTTTCTTTCATTGTTGACTAAACACTTGTAAAATTGATGATGATGTATTTTACTGGTCACTTGGCGCTCCACACCATTGTAGAAAACAAAATTACTTAAATACTTTTGAAGGTTTTTTACTTTATGAGATATATCAGGGGATCTTATTAAGTTCATTAGAAAATGAGAAGAAATATAAGATTACTTCTAAGGGTACTTTTTCTTTCTCAAATAACTTTTTTTTTTTTTAGATATGAGCATAAATGGATAAAAGGAGAACGTAGCTGAAATAAAAGTTTTACTTTTGAGTAGCATAGAGGAGGAATTGAGCCTGTCTGTTAGTTTCCCTGTAGCTGAGCCCGCTCTTCCCTGTGTCCACCATAAATTCTGGCTCATAGGCCAGGGAGTTAGCTCAGTGGTTCTGGTACCTGTCTTGCAAGCACAAGGACCCGGGTTTGATCCCCAGTAACCACATACTATACTGGGTGTGGAGACTCACACCCAGCAGCAACCAGTACCACATAACACAGTGCTGGGTGTGGTGGCTCATGCCTGTAATCCCAGCACTCAGGAGGCAGAGACAGGAAGATTGTTGTGATGTGAGTTTGAGGCTGAGCTCAGGGCCAGCCTGAACAACAAAGCGAGACCCTGTATCAAAAATCCTTAAAAAAACAAAAAAAATTCTGGCTCATAGCAGATGATTCACAAAAAAACGTTTTCCATATTAAGGTGTAGCCTTTTTCTTTGTATTGCTGGAATATCTTCCTTATCAATGTCATCTGTGAAAAGGTGTCTTATTTTGATTTGTAACACTTGATAACTGTTAGTGTATCATATTCTGAGCAAAGCACAGACATTTTCTCAGTGAATTATTGTAACATACTATGACATCAGCACTAAAATTATTCTACATTATCATAATAAAAATATTAAGAACAGGAAGCCCACAGGGACACTCATGGACACAGTTAGGCCAAGCTGACCCAGCTGGAGGAGGAAGACACCCTGAACTGTTCTGAGGTTGTGAAATTTTTGTGGAGGTGGAAATAGGTCCCCCTGGATTCCAGTGATGAATTCCAGAGATGTTTCCCATTAACATAGTGTAGAGGAAGATGGCTTACAGGAGCTAAGCCAAAGGAGAAGCTTTTTGTTTTATTTTTAATACTGTGAAGGAGATTATATTTTCATTCAGAATCAAACATAAAGTTGTGTGAAAGTCACAACTTTCTATCATCATAAGGTGCTGTGTCCTTTTCTTGAGCACCTGATTTTCTCTCATTCATAAAAAAGTTTCCTTTTTAAACCTTTTTTGATTTCTAATACCAAGAAATGAAGTATTTCCTGGATGAAAAAACACAATGTCTTTGTTGGATGATAAAGTTAAGCCACAGTTTTGGTGATGCAACTGAACCTTTGGGACTAAATTCGTGTTTGAGATTTCTCACAAAGTCTCAAACTGGGTTCTGATTCTGGAACATGTGCCCTGAGATAGAATGGCTGCATGATGTGCTTGGCTGGCAAGATCCTATTAGTTTCTGGCAGTGGAGGAGGATATAGATATCAGCAGGGATGAGATAAGTAATACTTACCCTTAGATTCACCTTCTATTTGACCTGGACGAGATGTTACTTCTAGTTGAAGTTTAAATGAATACATAGACATTTTGAAGGGCTTTCTTCCTCAAGGTTGCTTCCACAGAATCAAAATCTTGTTAGAATTGTTCTGGGCACTGATTCAAAGTGTGAAAGGCTAAAATATTGCCAACATGGTAATTTACACAATATAATAGCAGGGGAAAATAAATTATCCACAACTTACAGCAATGCCTTATGAGCAGAAAGCCTCTTGGAGCACACAAAAATTATACCTACAATATATCAACAACATAAAGCCCTGGATTATAAGAATCAGATTCAAGTTCTGGAAAAATTAGTGGAAATTTCACTTTGCCATCACTTTAGAAATTGAAAAGTAATAATAAATGGACACAGCCGATGCTGAGGAATGCTTGATGGAACCACATATTCCATTTTGTTATTTACCATCTCACATTCTTCAAGGACTTTCCCCTTATGCTTCTAATCAAGTATGGAAATTTGGTGCCTTTTCCATTTTATCTGTAAGGAATGTAGGCACTGGAAAATGGGCTTCCCTCAAGGTCACTTCATTGATCTGAGACAAAGCTGTGACAGAACCGGGAGCTATAAATCTCTGTGTCCTGCGGCTGTCAAGGACTGTGACTCAAAAGTCAAAGAATAAAGTCAGTTGTGTGTGCTGGAGATTCAGACCTCTAGTGATCTTTTCATTGAAATCACTGCTCTTATCAACCTTTTGCTTTCTGAATCTACATAAAAGTTTCCTTTTGTGATGAAGCTTCTGGTCATCACTGTTGGGAACAGGATATTCCCTGGGTGTGATCTCTATTACTAGGGTGTCTTTTGATAGTTTTACTTGAGAATATAGCTTGGAATGATTAAGCAATATGAGCCCCAAGTGAATAATATGTGAAAAGGGCAATTGCATGGGATTTTAAAGTAGTATCTGGAGAACTATAGGCAGTGGTAAGAGAATAAAGGAAGCAAAGAAGGAAGTACAAATTGAGAACAGAGTGAAAGTGGGCAAATACAATATTTTGCAGAAGGAAGATTTCAGTACTTATAAAAAATGGAATTATTGGGTTCTCTCATTTCCTTTATCCCATGTCAAGTCATCAAATCCAACATTTGTAGTTTTCTCTTCTCTTTCTGTAATTTATGCTTCTATGGTTAATTAAAAATAGCATGTGCCATATGTATTTCATGTATCAAAAGGGCTTTGGCCAGAGATGATCAAATCTTTCTTTTTTCTTTCATTGAACAAGATAACCGTAGAGTCCCAGAAACTTCCTGAGTTTCCCCGATCCCAATTCTATCTGGGTGTATCACTACTTGTGGGTTAGTAATTTTAAACAAAATTCAAATTGTGCCTAACACTTTTGATAATATTTTCTTATTCTTTTTTATAATCTAAAGTCAAGCAACTAAAGTTTAAATTCCTAGATATTTTCACAGTCTGAGACCTATTTTAATTTCTGTTTTAAGCTTTTCCTTCTATATTTTGCAGTTTCTGGTGGAAGTTATACTAAGGTAAACCATTAGTTACGAAGTGAGCATACTCTGATTTTTCTCTATCCACTTCATTGCTCATTTTTTCTTCTCTGGAAATATTTCTTGTGATTTCCAGCCAGCTCTACATTTGTTGACCTTTTATTTGTCCTCGGTTCTCATGTTTAATGATACATCTTGACTATCTTTGTATTTCTGGGTTTAGTAAAGATTACCTTGTGTTATGCTTATTTATAGAACTTACATTCATTGCTTGATTACCAAGATATTAAGGTTGGAAACTCTATCTTAGGTACTTGTTTTGTCCTGTTTCCTCTGCTCAATAGCTACACAATTCTACAACCATAGAAACTCAGTAAGTAAATAGTGGAGAAATTAATTACTAAAAGAATCACATAAGAGTATCAGATAAATATAAATTTCTGTACCTCAAAAAATAAGATTTTTGTATAATAATAAATTAAAATTTAGAAGAGATTGATAGTTCATATTCTTGAAACACAAAAAAGTTATGTTTGTACATATTGTTTCAAGAGTCAATGAGTCCTTTAGATCAAATGCACTACAAAGTACAATTGGCAGATATTTTAATCAGTGACATCTTAGAGAAACTGACACGCATCAAATGAGTACACAGAAATAAGAAAAGCATAAGAAAAGACATGATTATTTGACTTTATTTTATGTATTTCTTTTTATAACTGTAGTTCAAGCAATAAGATGGTTGAGATTTGCAGGTAAGAACCATTTCTCCCCTTTTTCTTTTGTTTCCATATTTCCTGTAGTAGCTCCCATTTGCCTGGCATATACGAAATGTACATAGAAGCATGATGAGTAGGAGCATTGCATACACCAGATAAAATAATCAGCAAATTAACAGAGACTGAAAGTTACATGAGATATTTAGAAAACAGGAAGGAAAATATTTCCACTGGTTTCCAAGATCCCCAATACACAGTGTGATAAAGTTGAAAAAAAAAAAAGGTTGATAAACTATTAAACGTGTTCAATTTTTTAAAAAGTTGGCTTCAAAATAGTAGCCACCAAAAGACTTTGAAATACACGATGCCCTCCTCTGTTTGGGTCTTGAAGAATACTTCTTCTAACTATTGTGCATGTGAGAACATAGATTGTGACATGAACCTGTTTGGCCTGCCTAGCATTGCTACTCTTCCACTCTTGGGGGATTGTACATAAATTTTTTGATTAGAATGAATCCAGGCTTAGAAGTAAATGTATAACCTCTCAACAATGAAGAAAGTTTCATCTGAAAAGTTGGCAGCGGATCCCCCAAGGAAGCTTTTTCTACTGACCGCTGCTTGCTGCCATGTCCATCTTGGTATTACAGCTATGGGAGCTGCAGAGCTGTTATTCTTAAGCCATTGATTCACACTAATAATCAGATACTATAATAAAAAGAAAAAAATATTTCTTTATTATTCATTCAACCTTATACTTTTCACTGTAAAAACTTTCATATCTTTGTATACTACTTATACATAATGAAGATTTAATTGCTGGGAGGAGTATACTTACCCTGGAGGAGAGGAGAATAAAAATCATTACCCTAACCATGCTGTATTTGAAGGTCTTTGTTCTAAAGATGAGGACATGGAAGTTCAGCAAAAAGAAGACTTTCTCAGAGTAATTACAGCAACTGGATTCTGGGCAGAACTTGTGTTTTCTCACTACTCCATCAGGCCTTGCCATTGTTTTTTTTTTTCTATGTCAATTGGATTTGTAGACCCACCAATCTACAATGAAATTAACTTGGGAAATTCCTACTCCATTGTCTGCTGCCAAGAGTGTCAATTTTAAAGTCAGAAAGAACAAAGTTCAAATCTTTGGGTTGACTTTGAAAGGTTTTGTGATTAAGCAAGGTTTTTTTTTTTTAATTCTCTGTATGTTGATTTCTTGTCCTGCAAAATGGAAATTATGAAATGGGACTGAGGGCACATGTACAAAGTGTAAGTGGATATACGTAAAGTGCTGAGCACATTGCTTGGCACCGACCAGGCATTCAATACAGGTTAACTGGCCCTAATATTCTTTCTGAGATCTTAAAACATTGGTCCCAGCCAATACATGTGGCATTTACTCAGTCTCATTCCAGTCATCAGATACATTGTTGATGAAATATGGCAGTAATTGAAAGTAAAACATAGCTTCATTTTCTAAACATATGATATACTGACTTTGTTATTAGAAAGGCTGTAGAACATAGTCTGCAGAAATTCAGATGATAGATGAAAAACAATAAGAAAAATTAAATAAAAAAGACATTTGAGAATGTAGTATTTTGTCAAGATGAATTAGATTATAATTTTTAGATGTAGTGGGATGAGAGCTTGGACAAAAGTTGTTAGTGGATGAAGTAGAAAGGGCAAATTTGGGAAGTATGTTATGATGGAAGCCAATGACTGGGGCTGGCAATATATTATAAATCATCTAGAAGTGAAAGTGAGAGAACAAAGAAAATGTCAAGGTTAGATCTAATCATCAAGTCTTCCTACTTCTCTCAAAGATCATAAACTTTTCATGCTGTTCTGAGAGATCCTATGTATTTCCAATGTACAAAGAAGGCCTGATTTTGTCCATGGCTGTAACTGGACTTGGGGGTATTTGGTGTCCTGTTAAAATAGGAAGCCTATGTGGCTAATTCACAGCATTTAAAAGTAAATATGATTACTTAAGTTTGGAGGGACATTTTTGGAAATCTTGATAAATTTTCGAAACGTTCTTCATGATAGAGGTTAAACAATCTGAGTAAAGTGTCAACGTTTCTTAGATTTTAAGTGAAGAACCAATAAACTAGCCTCTGTGCATGTACACTGTGCTTGCTTCAGCTGCTGTTGATGATTTATTTCCCTTTAACTGCAATGGTGTGCTTTAGACTGAGAGGTGTGTCTCAGATCCTCTTGCACTGGCTGGCAAGGCTTTTGTAGGGTAAATGGACAACACGGGTAGGTAAGGTGCAGCCTGGTCTGAAGAGGCTAGTTACTGAAGTCCACATCTGCACAGGTAGCTCTCTTCCTGACTTTCTATCTTCACTGTCTGCTTCCTGGTTCCTTGCTATGTAGCCAGACTCTTCCATCACACCTACCTGATGCTGCAAGCAAGTTAGGCAGACACTGTGGAACCAGGCCTTTTGGGTATGAGGAACACCATGGCCACCTAGAAGGATTATGACCACCGTCCTCACTCATTCCCTCATCCTTCTGTGTTCACTTCCCTCATCCTTCTATCTTCACTTCTCCAGCTAGAGCATGTACTTTGTGCTCCTGGTGACAGATCTTTCAGGAGAAGCTATTTAATCTAAGACCTTGTTTTCTAGTGTGGTTAACTACAGTTTCTCAAGATCAGCATCCCTTAAAATGTAGTTAATGTACATGAATAAACCACTCTTTGTACTCAGAGTAATAAACTGTTTCCCTGCCACTGTCAGTCCTGGACTCAGCATGACTCTTAATCTCACCTGGTCCCAGCTATCTCTTATTTTGTGTCTTTCACAGACACCATCACCCACCTCAACTGCAGTCCCTGCACCCTCCCTTGGCATCAGCTGATCAGGGACTATGACCTGGGGACAAAGAACCTACCATACTTTGTGTGACAAGTGCTGGGTACTGTGTTTTGGTGAGGAGAAAGTGTCTAAAACAATAATTTACCATGTTATGCAATTTTTTCCTTTCCTACCTGAAAGGTAGCATGCACTCTGAGTTTATTGTGTAATTTCCACACATAATCCATATTTCATCTAGACATTATTGTTCATGCCTATAATCCCAGGAATTTGGGAATCTGAAGCAAAATGGATTGTAGCCTGGAAATTTGGTGACTTAGAAAAACCCTATATTAAAATACAACAAAAAAGTACTGGTGATTTAGTTTAATGCTAAAGCCCAGGGTTTAATCTACAGTACTTGGAGGAAAAAAAAAAGACAACAACAACAACAACAACAACAAAACTTCTGAAAGAAACGGGAAGTTAATATGACAGAGAGAGAGAGAGAGAGAGAGAGAGAGAGAGAGAGAGAATGATTCACTTAGAAGAAATTGGAATCTTGAGCTTACAAATACATATTGTTTCTCTGATCCAAAAGGCTCTTTCATTGGCTCCAATGAATACCTAGAATGTCTTGGAAAATAATAAAATACAATATGGAATCTGATACTTGGCCTATATTTTAATAAAATTATAGGGTTAATTTGATGAGACCACTATTAAAATATCACAGAATAGGTAGCTTCGGCTCTAGGAAATTAATTTCCACAATGATAGAGGCTGTAAGTTTGAGATCAGATTGGGGATGGTTTGGTTTCTTTTGAGCTCTTTTCCTTGGCTTACAAATGGTCACCTTCTCTCTGTTCCTGTGTCATCTGTTCTCTTTCGGTGCAGCCCAGGAATCTCTCCATGTGTCCTAATGCTCTCTGCCTGTAAAGGAATCAGTCATAGAACATGCTAATTTTAACTTAATTATCTCTATGAAAATCCTTTTTCCAAAAAGAGTCATGTACTGATATACCAGTGACAGGACTTCAACATAACGTATTTGGGAGATTATAATGCAGCCCACAATAACTCCCAATAACTTCTTTAGATAAATATAGTAAGTGAATAAAATACTACATAGTTTATCACATGCTGGAATATATCAAATATCATTCAAAATATTATTACTGGGTGCTTTTCAGATTGATAATGATCCTACCCAATCTGCAGTCTTGGATTGACTATGAAGAGAACAAAATGGTAGCGTTTACTTCCACTCTTTGGTCCACAAATCTTGCCTTTCCAATGGCTTCTCTTCAATGATTAAAAAAAATGTTGCTTTTGTGAAGTGTAGTGAGGTTTCCGGTAGCAAAGGGTAAGGTGCAGAGTCATGACGCAGACCCTGGAGAAGGTTTCTGGAACTCTTCCAGCTTTTATTAGGCTTAAGTGTGTTTTTATAAGAAGTAGTTAGAGGGCATGATGAGACCTGATAAGGGGAAAGGATCTATTGGTTTAACCTAGGGTCTTGCCTAATAAGGGAATTCTGTGAGCAGCATGCTTACATGGCATGAGCAGGGCTATGGGAGAGGTGAGGGCATGGGTGAGAGACAAAGAGGGGAAGGGGTGTTAAGAAGGCCATTGACAAGGCTCAATGAATGGGTGCGAGTGTGCTCAAGCTCCCAAGGATCTCCAAGTCTGTAGGGAGCCAAGTCTCAACCATCAGGCTCAGGAAATAGGCGTGTGGTGCACTTTTCCTAGCCAAACTTGAACCTCTCCCTTACAAAAACAAGAAGTTGGCAGGTGTAGGCCTGAGGTGCACCACAGATACATTATTGCAGTTAAAGGCAGTCTGAACTATTCAGTCAAGATTGCAAATATTTTTATCCTGATCCAGATACTACTGGGGGATTTGTTTACTTTATAGACACTATAGCTACATTACATTTCCATTTCTTTTTTCAGTTTCCACTCTTTTCCAGCTGGTTTTATTCTAGTAGTTTTCCAGAGAAGTCATAAAAATTACCATAAATTGGGTGGCTTGAAATAGCAGAATTTTATTCCCTCACAGTTCTATTAACTGCAAGTCTCAAATAAAGGTTTCAACAAGGTTGGTTCCTTCAAGAATCTCTGAGGAAGAAGTTTGTCCTCTTCCTGGTTGCTGTGGCATTTGTCAGTCCTTGGTGTTGCTGGGCTCACAGGTACAGTATCTGACACTTTTCTTCTGTCATTAAAGGGTCCGTGGTCTCTTGGGTCTTCCCATGACCTGCTGATAAAAGTAATGAGCATTGGATTTAGGCCTTACTATAATACAGTGTGGCTTCATCTTCATTTGAGTACATCTTCAAAGATCTGATGTTCAAATAAAACCATAATCAGAACTTCTGGGTCTAGAACTTCAGTACATAGATTTTGAGGGCACAGTGAGACCCACAATTCCCTTTCTCTGTTGCTTTCTTCATAGTCTCTCTTTCTAAAAATGGCTGTTGAATTAAAGTTTTGATGATTCTGTTTTTTCCAAGTTTTATACAAGAGACATTATAATAGAATTAATAGGATAAGTTGGCTGACTTGAAAAGGAAGAAATGATAACTGAAGAGTTATGTAACTTGAAGATGAGGTGACTCCTTGAAAGTCCAACTAGTCTCTTGAGACAGGCTTGAAAAAATACTTATATGCTTGAAACAAAATTCTCTCTTTCTGTAGAAGAGCAAAATAAGCAGAGCAAAATCTTTCTACTAAGTGGCCCTTGTCTTCAAATATAAAATTCCATATTGCATCTTAGGTACTTCTACTTACTTCTTCATGCTCAGTTCTTCTGTCTTTTCCATGTATCATATTTATTGTTTTATGAGACAGGTTTCTTTTGTTTTTCGTAGCGAAAATCAAAACAAACTAAAGCAAAACAAAACACAGCTTTTTAGCTTCTAGCTATATGTACTCATTGGACTTTTGTTTCTGGTCACTGGGTTTCATATCAAGCTGTTGTGTTTCTTCTTGGAAGGTTATTACAATGAGAGTGGTAGGATCTTTGCTGTCTCCTCCTCTGTCCATAGATGGGATTCAGTTGTGAGTACTAGAGTGCAAGTGGCCATAGGAAGGACACCTAGGCAGAATATAAAAATCACATTGGTCCTTGATGTATTTGTGAAACCCCCCTTTCCAACTGTAGGCTAAACATGTTAGTTAGATCTCTTCTACTGTGACCAAATAGGAAAAAAAAAAAAAAAACATATACTGGCTGAACATTTCATAGGTTTGTGCTGTGGGTTTTAGCCTTATTGCTTTGGGCCTGTGGCAAAGCAGAAGAAGTTGCTCAAAAGCAGAGAGAAAGGGGTCCAGGTACAGTCACCACAAGGGCTCCTGACCTGTGACCCAGCTTCTTCCCACTCATCCTCTCTGAAGACTCATCACCTTTTAACAGCATTACAGCTTGGCAGCCAAACCATGTTTGTTCTGTGAGCCATTTAAGGGCTAAACCATATGACTAGTGGTCTCCAAGGATCTGCTCTTTTAAATTTTTGTTATTTGAAACTGAGCCAAAGATATTGATGTCTTCACATACTTTTTGACCATACTATTTGAGATATGCCACATAAGATTGATTCTAAAACAGGAATGGATATTGTGCCTGAGAACTTCTCCCTGTTGTTCTTTCCTTCCTCCCTTCCCTTCCTTCCCTCCTCCTTCCATCCTTCAAGACTTTCCTCCGTTTGTCTTCATTTTTTTTTTTTCAAGCTCTGGTCTTAACGATGTCATTGGGACATTAAACCTCTCTCAGGCTATTGTTTCCCAATTATTGCCTTGCTTTCTATTCAAACTTTACAGTTTTATTTGGCCCCTGGTTTTTCTTTAGCACTTATCACATAATCTCAGTCACCTTTGTATCCTTCCACCCCTTATCCTCAGGGCACAGACTAAGCATGACTGCAAATATTAAAGTGAACACAGAATAAATGAATGAAGTATTTCCTGGATCTTCTAATAGTTTCAGAAAGTTACAGGATTTTATTATCTTTGTCTTCTGTTTTTGTTTCTTTCATTTCTGTGACAGCTGGATAAGAGAAAATCTATAATAAAAACTGAGATTTTTGTTTCGCTTTTTTTTTTTTCTGAGCCCTCTTATATCAGCCAAGGATTCACAAACACTTTGAACTATTTAAATAGAAACAATAATTCAGCCTAATAAATAAAATGGGTATTTAACAAAATAGCCTCTGGATTATGTATATATGTTTTAAACAGCTCTCTTAAATTGCATTAAAAAATCTGAAGTTGTTTGCATATTATTAGTATGCAGACTTTTAGTGTGTGTTTAGTTAGGCTTCCAGCTGTAAAATCTGACAGTTTGGTCTATAAAGCTCTCCCAACATGGAAATGTGGTTACCATGACATACTCAGATGGCAACAACCTGACTCCACCACTTACTCTGTTTTTCTGGTCACGTGCTCATACTTGGCCTCTGTCCTAATCTTCCAAATGCAGAAGATCATGACTCCTTTACATAGGTACTGTTAGAATGGGGAGAGATGATGCTCATTAAAGGCTCAGTGTGAACCTAGTCATTCTTTATATATCCTCTTTTAAAATGAAAGTATTAAGAAACATTTAGTATTTGTTTGTGTGACATATGGACCACACACAGGAAAAGGCATTCACCAACCAGACATTTTAATAGAGTAAATATGGATCAAGAGGTAAATGCATTAAACATTACGCTCAGACATAAAATGTCGCTGCTCTCCCCAAACTTAGTCTTCTGACCATTTCTTCTCAATGGCAGGTGCCTCTTTCCCCAACTGTGGCTACTATTTTTGACCCCTATTATTATCTTGTTCTTCTTCTTGTAGAAGTTTAACATCTAAGAAAATGTGTCCTCGGGCCGGGGAGTTAGCTCAGTGGTTCCAGCGCCTGTCTTGCAAGCACAAGGATCTGGGTTCGATCCCCCAGTAATCACATACCATACTGGGCATGGAGACTCATGCCCAGCAGCAACCAGTACCACATACCACAGTGCCGGGCGTGGTGGCTCACGCCTGTAATCCCAGCACTCGGGAGGTGGAGGCAGAAGTAGGAGGATTGCTGTGATAGGAGTTTGAGGCTGAGCTCAGGGCCAGCCTGAACCACAAAAGCAAGTGTCCTCACATAACAGTAACTTACATTTGCATGTTTTTTGAACATTATATAAATGGAATCATATAGTTGGTATTTTTAGTATGTGGTTTCTTTTATTTCAGATTTTTATCTGGAGTTTATATATTTTCATGTCTGTAGTAACTTCTTATAATTGTCATTTAGGTACCAAATTATAAATATATTTAACTATTTCTTATCTATTTCTCACAAACATTTTTTTCCACTTTGAGTTATATTGAACAATACTACTATCCTTATTTGTATACAACTCTCATGAAACACATCAACATTTATTTTTAGGGTAGAAATGAAGAATAAATATGCATATCATGAACTTTGTTAGATAATCCCAAAGTATTTCCAGAGTGGTTTTGCAACCTGTCCTCAGCCCAGCAGTACAGGGCAATCCCTTTCTTATCATGTCCTCACCATGATTTCCTTTGTCACAATAAAGTTTGCAAGCAGTAAATTGGCTTTCTTCATATTAAAACACACACACACAAAGAGAGGCTAGGGAAATAACAGTCACTTAAGGAAAACAAAAACTGTATCATATCATTGAAATGAATTTAAGAAATTAGACATAATAGCAGTTAGTATTATAGGAAGATAATCACCCTTGCCCCTTTCCTCTTCCCGAATGTGAGGAGACCCAGCCTAGTTGATTACCTTCAATACCCCAGGGCAGTAATTATTTCATGTAACAGCATGGAGGCTTCCAGAATGTTGTTATCAAATTCCTCTTAGCACTAGAGCTAAACACATTAAGTGAGGACTTTGTCAACTATTAGGTCTGTGGGGAATAATCTGCCTTTTCTCACTACATAACTGACAGCTAGAATGTTTTTGGAATCTATTTTACATTTTTATCCCTCAAGGGCCCAAGAAGAATTTCTTGTTACAGAAAGACTGAAAACACAGAATAGAGGATTTCCGTTAACTGACAAATTCCTAAATATATCTCTAAAAGAATGGCTAGAGAAAATTTGTTTTAAAATTCCTGTTTTTTTTTTTTTTATAATCTTTACTGGTACATTAAATATACACATCATGATTGCACTCCATAATGGGGATTTGTACCAGTATAAGACACAACTTAATTCTCATTTTTTCCCATAGCCCTACCTACCCTACCATCCCCCCATATACATAAAATTTGTTTCCTTACTTTTTTGTTATAATCTCAACATTGTCCCCTTTCACCTTATTTTACATTGAGCATTTTCTATTTGACAATATATAACATACAATGCTAGGACTCATTTACATCTTCATTTTCTCATACCAGAGAAAAGATGCGATATGTACCTATCTGTTACATCTGCATTCCTGGCATTTACATGGTCCTCCAAACAAGCGCAAATCCTCTATCAGTGTTTTTCTCTAACAATGTTGATTGAAGGTTGACTTGAAGGCAGAATGTTTAACACATATTATAATAATTTGATTTATATATCTCTTAACAATTACAACCTATAGTCTTATGTATGCTTGTTCTTTCCAACATATGACATTTTCCTACCATTTTCCAGTTTTCTCTTTCCTGTTATTTTGACTTGTACAGATTGTGTTCTCTTCTCTTCTCTTCTTAGTTTGTTATTACACTTTTATGATCATGAAAATACTCGTAAGAGCTATAATTTATAGCATTTTAACTAGTTGCTAATATTTTGCAGAAAGTTTAGCATAGCTTGCTTTAATTTCTTATATCAGTCCTAGAAGATAGGCATTGCTATGGTTTGAATACTGCTGGTCTCGTCTGAAATTCATGTTGGAATTTAATCCCCAATGTAAGATAGACTCCAACAAATTGGGAAGTCTAAGAGGTGATTAGAATTAATGAGTTATCTGAAGAGTGAGTATCCTGCAAAAGCCAGTGTTATGATTTGAATTTACATGTGCTTCATGTGCTCATAGGCGGAGCTTTTGGGAGCTAGCTGCATTGCAAATGTGTGATACTGGGATTAAGGGTGGAGCCATTAGTGGATGGATAACACAGTGTACTGTGCCTGAATGGATTTACTTAGGACAGAAGCCCCTCTTTAGGTGTGAGTGGCACCAACAATTAGGCCTGTAGTCTGAATGGAATAAAAGGAATGATACTGCTTGCTGCCTCCTGCCTACTTTGCCATGGACTATTTTTCCTCTGCCCCGCCTCCCTTCTTTGGATCCAGCTATAGACTAAAATTTTTACAAACTACGAGCTAACATAAACCTTTCTTCCTTAACTTGTGGGTGTTTTGTCCCAGCTATGTGAAAATCACTACAACAACCAATTTGACAGCCTTTCACAAATTCCCTGCCTCTTACCATGTGAAGTTGTACATTATCATGGGACTTTCATTAAGTCCCAGACTGAGCACATGACTCTAGGTAGGATCATGAATGAGGTAACCATTTTTCTTTATAACTTAGCTAGTCTGTAGAATTGTGCTATTAGTTAGAGAAAATGAACTAAGGCACAATTATTTCCATCATTCATACTAAATGCCAAAGCTTGGAGAGGATATAACTTGGCCCAGGTAAAACTTTTAGATGTGCAGCCATGCCTGTTTGTATCCTGGGACAACTTTTATTACTCCATGTTCTAGGAGCTCCCTGAAGTTCTTAACTTTTTGTATTTTTCTTACTGGGATCCCCTTAGCTCCTTGTGTATAATGTATAATTTCTGTTTCTTTACAAGTGTTCCATGCAAGTGAATGGGCCATTTAAGGATGTTTGCTACGTTCTGACTCGTGCATATGTATTGATGGAAGACACCTGTTACTTTTTGTGGCATGTAGTCAATCAAGTGACTCAATAATTTTTAAGGTTAATTATCTAAAAATATAATTAAATTTGGCATCTTGCATTTTGCCTTGCCATCTAATTTAAAGTTAATTCTGGTAAAAATTGGTTTATTGCTGAAGCTTATCACAAGTGTAACCAGAAACCAGAAGTAGTACTTCACACCAAGTGTAGGTATAAAATATTTCTCCTGGGATGCTCTGCAGTGGACAACACCAGAAAACAATTGGGTTGAGCCTTCTGTACAAGTTACCCTAGACATTTATCACTGGAGTTCCACTGGGGGGATCAAGTGTGGCTGTAGAGAGAATCTACTAGCGTTACCAGTTCCCAAAGCTAACTGAGCTAACTCGACCCAGCCAGTCCCAACCATCATGGTCAGTCCCTGAAAGAAAGTTTTCATTTTATTTATTGTGCCACTGTTGATTGGGATTTCTCATCAGTTTGTTGGCTTCAAACTTACCTTGGATCTTAAATCTGCCTGCTTTCAGATCTAATCCAAGAATCAATTAGAAACCATTTCTGAAATCCATATACCTGTTATCTGACCTCCCACTTGTATGCACAAGCTAGACAAACTATAACTTGGTTGTCTATGCTTCACCTACATCTCTCTGGCTGCACACTTATCTGAATGCTCTTCTTTCAACATGATTCAAATAAATGTAGTCACATATGGAATATTTGGAAAGTAGAAACTGAGCGCATCTATTGAAAATGATGCTGATTAACAAAAACAAAAACAAAAAAACTACAAAAAATCTCAATAACATGCAGTAATAAAAACCATTTAGCTTACAAATCTGTGGTGTTCCACTAATCTACTCCATTTACCTAAGTCTGGGCTGTACTTACATGTGATCTGTGGTCTGCTGTGTGGCTTCAAGGCAGAGTTTTAAGGCTGGCTGGTATGTTGCCATGTCAGCTAGTTTTGCTTGGGAAATCTGTCCTGTCTCATATCCTTTCCAGCAGCTGGCCTGTGGGTATTCTCATAGAAACACAGAGGGTGAGACTGGTCAGAGAAGAGGCCTCTTTTCTCAAGCTTTCCAGAGACACATCTGCTGATGTTCTGTTGGCTCAAGAAAGTCAGGTATCAATCCAAATCCAAGGTGGAGAAATAGTATTTGTAATGTGAGAGGGTCATGGTTATTAACAGGGCAGGTTATTTAATAGGGCAGTAAAAATTAGAATTGGTTTTGTATAGTGGTAAATTGGAGGGTGATTAAGTTATGGATTTAAGAAAGAAATAGTTCAGAAGTTGCTAACCTTTAAAAAAAGGAATTGCTACTGACTCATTTGTAGCTAACTTGTAGTGGTTTTGTAACTTGGATTTCTAGATATTACTTTCCTCAAATTTAAAGTGAGAGAATTGTATTGAATAAAACTTTACTAGCAGACTCATCTAGTTAGGAAATTATATGTATTTTGTCACTATTAGGTTAATTAATTAAAACTACTTTATAATGCTATAATGTTCCTTAAATTTCTATGGACAAATGGGAACTCCAATCCTAGTTCTGCTAGGTATATACACTAAGGAATTAAAAGATTCATATCACAGTGACATATGTGCACCCATGTTTATAGCAGCTCAGTTTGTGAGTGCTAAATCTTGGAAACAACCCAAATGCCCATCAGCTGGAGACTGGATAAAGATGTGGTTCTTTTATAGAAAGGAGTATTACTCTGTCATTAAAAACAATAAGATTGAGTCATTCATACTCAAATGGGTGTACCTTGAGGACATCCTCATGAGCAAAATAAATAGGCCACAGATGTGTAAATATTGTATCTTTTCTCTGGTATGAGAAAATGAAGTGGTAAATGAGATGTAGTATGTATAGTTGATATTGTGAAATAGAAAATAGTTAAAGGGAAGAGCATGTAGGGGTAAATAATGAGGGGAAAATTAATGTGATAAAAAAAAGGAAAGATTATGTACATAGGGGTTTGGGTTGCAGAAGGGGAGAAAGGGGAAAAAGTGAGAATCAAAAGTCATGTCATATTCTGGCACTAACTCTCAATATTTAAAGCAATGATGATGTGTATTCATAATGTACCAATAAAGATTTTTTAAAAAATTCTATGGGAATGTGTTTTAATCTGTAAACTTGCTTTATCACAGGTTTATATTTTCTTCTCCCTTTTAGTAATGAAGCTCACTTCCAGGATCACATTATCACTGAGCTATGTCTCTAGCTTTTGAAAGTTTTTATCTGAAGCAAAAGTCCTTTTGGGTTGTCTTGTCTCAGCTTTTCAAAGGCCAGAGATTACTGATTTGGGCCACCACATTAGCCACATTTTCTATTTTTTAAGTAACTCTTCAATAGTTTAAAGTTGTGATTCCACAGATAATTTTCAAGTTCTCTTGTAGTTCTATTTCTCATCAACAGACAAGCATGAATATAAATAGAGGATGACACTAATTAGAAAGATAAAACAATATGAATGAAAAAAAGCTTTGTGTAACACCTAGGAAAATATCAGTGGATTAAGAATAATATCATTATGACAGGAGAATAATTGAGATAAATTGCTTAATTAAGGCAGGCAACAATAGTAGGTTTAAGTAGACTATGGATTCTTGCTTATTTTACTGTCCCAGGAGGAATAAAAATTCTAAATGAATAGAGAAGTGAATTTACTATTGCAGAAATTACAACTAACTGAGAACAGTATGGACGTAATAAATATTCTTCATGTTAAAATTTTCCTTTTCATTTAAATTTGACTACATGAGTTTCTCTCTTCTTTATGGTAGGTGAGATTGAACTGAGGACTTCACACCTGCTAGACAAGAACTCTACCTCTGAGCTACATCCCTATCCCAGGCCTTAGAAATTTTTAAAATTCTCTATTGAAATCACTTTGAAATAAATGTCATGAGGCATTTGAAAAGGAAACTAACTGTATCTATCAATGAAATAAAAAATGCTTTCCATCTCGATTTATACTCTCCAGAAGTGGGAACATATGCTTTATCTATAGCAGACTTCAGAGAATTTTTCTCAGTCATGTGCGCTGAAGCATGTGGACTGAAATTCATACACTATGCATACTTACATATCTGTGAGTTGCCTGCTAGACAAGGAAATTTCTCACCAACCTTTGGCTGCAAATCCAGTCATGGTGGAATATCCACATCTGTTGTGTGAAATAAACAAAACAAAATCAGGCCTAAGTATTTCATCCAAAGAGTTTCAGTCCATGGGCTCAGTCAGAACTATACTATTTAAAGTGTAGTTATAATGTGTTTACTTAGCTGTTTTGGGAGATTTAGGTATGCCGAATTTCTACTGGCAAAATGGGAAACAGCTGAAATCTTATAGGAGGAGGGAGGATATCTTCAGTATCACACATTAAGAATTAGAAAAATACTATGAAAACATACACTTTTTACATATAAAATGTTATTTCAGCTACTTAGAACTGAGAAATAAATTTAAAAATCTTGAATTCAGGTGATAATTCCAAATTATAACTAAACAAGTAAGCATGTCTTATCAAAGGTAGAAACAGAACATTAGGCAAGTTCAAATGTATTTCATTACATATTCCTGTGAGTTGTATGTCATCTGATTTTATGAATAAAAAATACATCTGAGAATGAAGATCATATAGTACCAGGCATATTCACTGAAAGCATGCATGCAGGAGGATGTATGCAGTAAAACATGTACTCCATCACAGGGGATCTTGTTGGTATTATTATTTGTATTTTACAGAAAAGCAAACTCACACTTGAAGATGATAAACAAGTTATTCAAGTTTACATAGAGGAAGTAGAAACAGTCCAACTTTGATAAATAGGATATATTTGTAAAATAATATTATGTTTTCTAAATACATTATTATTGTATATTATATATAAATTAATATATCAATTTGTTATGGTAGCATGATACTTTGATATTATATAATCACACAGTATAAAACAGTGTATATGTTATACATATTATAAGCATTATATTGCTCAAAATGCTAAAATGTATAGTAAAACAAACGTAAAATAGATAACGTACAATATATAATATTGCATATGTTGTATGTAAAACATAACATAATATTTGCCATTTAACCATTTTTAAAGTGTATAATTCAATAGTATTAAGTGCATTTTCTGTATAGTGCAAGCATCACTACTATTTTTGAAGGGTTTTTTTTCACTCTAAAGGGAAACTCTCTATGTATTTCACCATAACTTCTGCTTTTCTTCTCCTCTACTGATTGGTAATCACTAATCTACTTTCCAACTCTGTGAATTTGCCTGATCTAAATATTTCATGTAAGTAGAATCATTCAATGTTTGTTGTTTTGTGTCTGGCTTACTTCACATAGCATGTACCAGGTTTTGCTTTTCCATTTGTCTGTTGTCAGAAGACACGTGTTGTTTCTCTAGTTTTGTATAAGTAATCCTGCTAAATTATAGATATGGACATCAGTTTATTTCCTTTTAATGCATATGTTTCTATACCGTGGTGCATAGTGGATCATATGGTAATTATAGGCATATCTTTTGAGGAATAATTCAAATATTGTCCTTACTGGCTGTATAATTTTATATTCTGTGAATACTATATAAGGTTCCCTCCAGTTTCTCTACATCCTCACCAACAGATGGATTTTCAAGATTTTTTTTTTTTTTTTTTTTGTAAATACAACCTGTTTGGTATGTATGAAGTGATATTTTATAGTTGTTTTGATTTGCATTTTTCCAGACAGTTAATGATGTTGAGCATCTTTCCATGTGTATATATTTTAGTAAATAATGTATCTTCTTTGGGATGATGTTTATTCAAATGCTGTATGGTTTCATTATCATGATACTGTGTTTAATGCACAAACAAGTTTTAATATGATGTTCAGTTGATTTATTTTCATTTTGTTGCAAGTGCTTTGTTTGCATCTCAAATAATTTAGTGACAAATTTGGGGCTACAGACAATGACATTATTCAGAATAGATAATTGCTGAAAATTTGTCACATATCATTCTAGATGCTATTTTTTCCTGCTCATCATCAGTTATTTCCTTCACTGAGTTTTAAAGATCTGTAATCAAATCCCTAAGTACACATAATGTGTTAGAGTTATTTTTCATAAATTAAAGATATTTTATTTCCTAACAATAAACTTGTCATATTATATTAAAATTATTTAGATCTGAAATATTATTTCAGAAATACCTTCAATGAACCAGCTCTTTAAATTAGTTTGTAAAATAGATATAAAGTGTATACTTCATTTGAACATAATTTAAACTTTTCTAATTTAAATTTTCATAGATTTTCATATGTGATTTTCTCACCCTCCTCACATTTTCGTAACCTGTAATTGCAAATTCACATGTGCTTTGACTCCAGGATAAGTCAGGATATATACTGCTTTTGATGAGCAACTGGTGATATAAGATCTAAGCTACTGTTTGTGGCATCTTTCTTAGTGATTTTTTTTGTAGGCATGTACACAGATATTTCTGGTGCAGTCGACTGCTCCAAAGTCTTTCTGGTTGACTTATCAATGTGGTGAACTTTCTTCCTTAACAATGATGTATGCATAAAAATTATGATTTTTATTATGATTTGTTCTTTTCATCTTTGCCTTCACTTAAATATAAGGTTTTACCCTTGTTTAAAGCAC
>PVIR01007821.1:0-59217 GCA_004026965.1 Petromus typicus | reverse complement strand
GAAAGGGGACAATGTTGAGATTGTAACAAAAAAGTAAGGAAACAAATTTTATATATATGGGGGGGTGGTAGGGTGGGTGGGGCTATGGGAAAAAATGAGAATTAAGTTGTGTCTTATACTGGTACAAATCCCCATTATGGAGTGCAATCATGATGTGTATATTTAATGTACCAATAAAGATAATAATAAAAAAAAAAAGCAAATAGGGTGTAGGGCTAAGTAACAAGGGGAAAATAATGTGATGGTAATTAAAAAAAAGAAACAAAGCTTGTGTATATGGGGGCAGGGAGGTATAGGGTGGAAAAAAAAATAAAATAAAATGGGGGAAAGTATAAGTTTATTTTCAAAATTTTCTTGCCAGAAATTAGACTGTTATAAAACTTTAACTGAATTTTTAAATGTAACTCCTTTTAGCATTCCATGATGTTCCAAATATAGTTCTGAATTCACACAGTGAAGTTTGACTGTCAGAGTAATATATGAAAAGTATAAGAGATTATCCTCATTTATAAGAGGTTTAACCTTAGTTGGGCAAACAAGAAAAACCAGAGGGTATTGATCACGAGGTTCCTCATGTGTTTTCTGAAATGAGATTTCTTTGGCAGTAAAAGGACTCCAGGGAAAGCTTCATTGAGACATTCCATTTCAGTTGGACCTTAAAAAATTAGAAAATAAAGAACCTGAAAGATTCCTTTGCTCAGTGAATTTTATTTTCTTCCAGTAATGGGGAGGCCAATATATTAGGAGCTTAATCTTTCCCATGGAATATTCTGCAGCTAGGATATCCTTAAATTTTGGGTAGATCAATTCTATTACATGTTAACTTGATACTAGCTATTATAAAACAAGTGCATTGCAAATAACATTGTATAGTACTCTTTCAATCTTTGTACCTTTATTGATATTATATGTTGTATGTTTCAATATTTATATGATTTCATTAAAGCTAAATTCATCTCTCCCTAGTTATTTTAGTTATGTACCCTTTTGCCAATAATTTCTTTGCTGCTTACTTTTTTGCTCCATACTGAGGAAAAAGCTTAAGGAAAATATTGAACAAATATGATTGAAGAGTACAAAGAGAAGAAAGAGAATAATAATTCAAACATGAGCAAAACTAAATATTTTTCAAAGGCATAATGTGATATATATTGTCATATGTCACAGGAGATGAAAAATTCAGACATATTTTATTTAGATGCAAAGATACATATATTGCAAAACCATAAAGCTGGAGATTCATGGCAGACATTTTATTAAATCATGTATTTCAGTCTATATGTTGATGAACACAAGTTATCAATGTATAAACTTGCTTTCTATTTAAGAATTAACCTGTATTGCAAACAAATGCAGATATACAGTATTTTTCTGTATGTATGATACGAGGTATTGAACTCAGGACCTTGTGTTTACCAGGCAGGCATAGTGCCACTGAGCTACATCACCAATAGAACTATATAATTTAACACTTAATCCCAATAAAAATAAAATTGCCTCAGTAGAATAAGTACTGTTTAATCTAAGCAATTTGCCCCTCTGTTCACAGTGATGTCCTTAGTATTTAGAATGATGTCTCACATGAATTAAACATTTAACAGAGTTACTGGATAGGACTTACCGAAGAGACATCTTTTTTTTTTTTGAGACAGGGTCTCGCTTTGTGATTCAGGCTGGCCCTGAGTTCAGCCTCCAACTCACATCACAGCAATCCTCCTGCCTCTGCCTCCTGAGTGCTGGGAATACAGGCATGAGCCACCACGGCCGGCACTGTGGTATGTGGTACTGGTTGCTGCTAGGTGTGAGTCTCCACACCCAGTATGGTATGTGGTTACCGGGGATCAAACCCGGGTCCTTGCGCTTGCAAGACAGACGCCAGAACCACTGAGCTAACTCCCTGGCCCCCCAAAGAAACATCTTTACACGGAATAGAGATCAAGGAATACACAGTGGGCTGAACTTTGAAAAGGCAAGACTTAGCTATTCTTCTAGCTACTCTTACTAGAGAGCAAATGATTCTATTTTAGCTTAAAATGAACTTTTCATTATATTCTCAAGGTTTAGAGGCCAGTGATAAATAGTTTTCTTCAAAAGGGATGGCTCATTTTACTTTACAGTAACTTGACCCTCAAGGGAAATTGCTACAGAGCTCGAATCTACAGTCATTTCAAGTTGCTCATTCACTCAGGCTACCTGTATCCTGGACCCCCGGCCTTTATGTCTGAGGCTGCTGAGCCAAGTGATTTCCCTTGGCCCCTTCATCATAGCACAGTGGCTTCAGAGTAGTCAAAATTTCCACAGTGATTCTAAGAACTCAAAGCATGAGTGTTTCTATAATCAAGGTAGCCTCAAACTTCCCGTAACATCACTGATTTTGTACCCTGTTAGTTGAAACAGTCGTTAACCTGCGCAGATTCAAGGGAAAGGAAATAGACTTCCTCTCCTCATAGAGCAACATCAAGGCCAAATTACAGTAGATTGTGAGGAACAAATTGCTTTTACAGCCATAACTGGAAAATACCATGTGCCAGAATATTATACAATTATTATGTGTGATATTTTTATAGTTGCATTACCTAGTGGAGGTTCCCACATCTATCCTTGTTGGATTTACCAGTGCAAAAACTGTTGGTTTTAGAGAGCAATAGGCTAACAAAATTCAAGTATAATAAAACAAAAAGGAACCTTGTACATTATTGAGTGACTCCCCACCCAAATACATGTGTAATTTTCCATGGGGTCAGCTACTGAAATTATTTCAGAAGAGGAAATGAGGGTCCAGAAAAAAAGACATGGAATATGTTATATATTATATAATATTATTAGCAGAGTTCAAATGAGCACTAGAATATCCAATTCAGGTCCATTTCCTTCAAGCTATTTGAAAATTTCTTATATCATTTGCTTTTTTGGAAAAATTGAGAGCTATCATTTCTGCCAACCACATGTCAATATGAAATTTTCTGTGAATAAAAGACTTTCCTAGCCTCGGGACTCTGAAATTTTTCTGTTAGCAAGGTTTCAGTGATTTTTCCAATATGATTAAAATTCATATTATGTCACCTAAGTTGTGAACAAAATGAAAATATGTTTTGTCTAAGTCTTACCATTTGATAGTTTAAGCCAATTAACAAAACCTGACAGCTGGTCTAGAATTTGAGGTAAAATTCCCCTGCTGACTCAGGCAGTGAATAAGAATTTAATGTTCATTAAAATATGTCACAATCTGAGACCCAAAACAGGTACCATCTGTCACCAGTTTTTACTACATACGTAGGTATAGATACAGTGTACTGAAACTCTTTTATTTACAATCAGTATGATTTGTTTTGAAATATTATCATGAATAACCCATGGGATTGCCTCCTACATGCCACTGGAGGTGTGAGGTGGAGAGTTTTGTACTTCATTTCCTCCACTTCTGTGGAATTCATAGTTAAAGCATGCAGGTCTAATTTTTTAAATTACAAAAGCTGAGTTTTAAATTTTGTGTAAAGGATGAAAATTAAAGAGAAGAGACTGTAGCCTTCTAAGATTTATACAGTTACATACATTATCACAGAAATTATCAAAC
Source organism: Petromus typicus (assembly GCA_004026965.1). NCBI lineage: Eukaryota > Metazoa > Chordata > Mammalia > Rodentia > Petromuridae > Petromus > Petromus typicus. Next base: position 55,643 of record PVIR01007821.1, on the reverse strand, counting down.
CTAGGAGAAAGCTGTTCCTGGGGATGATTAGTATTGGCCAGGAATGGAAGCGCTGGGAAGCACTGTGACCGATAGAATGGTGTGGTAGAATGGCTCAGAGAGTACTGTGCTCTGAAGTGATGGTGAAATCAAATTACAGGGTGAGTGTGTATGGGAGCGCAGCAAGTCCTGATTGATAGTGCTGTTTCACCATCACTGGCTCTTTTGACCCGAAGTCTTATGCAGTCCTCAATTAATCCATCCACATATAATCAGTGTTTCTCAAAGCATGATCTTCAGTCAAGCATCATCAGCATCACCTGAAAACTTAGAGACTCAAGTTCTTAGACCCCATCCAGGCCGACTGACACTGAAACTCTGGAAGTGGGGTATGGACTTCCAGGTCATTCTAATATTCAGTCAAATTGAGAATCCCTGAAAGGGATCAGTCTGCTTAAGTTATAGATTGAAACTGAGTACCTTTTACATGTAAAGTCAGAACTTTTTCTGGTGTAAAAGAAATTATATTTGAATTACCCTCTAAAGCATAAAGTGAAGGTTTCTTGGGACTTTGATATATATTTATATATATTTTTTCATTGACCTTCTAAACCATGGTAAGGCAGCGCTTGCCAGCTGTTGTATTTTTGAACACAGTTTCTGGCTTTTTTGCACATCTACTACTGACAAAATCTGAGGTAATGACTATGGGCATCTGCCTAATTGGGAAATATTTTGGGGTGCATACCTCATAAGAAAGTAGAGTATGTCGTCTTGTAGTATTCAGCTGACTTACACCTTACATAATTTTCTAGAGCTTCCTTTGCCTCCTTTTTCATACCTCTGTGCACCTCTGATACTCACACACCCGTGATTGATTCTTGATGTTCAGAAGGATAGTTTACAATCTCATATTTAGGAACAACTGAAGCAGAATAGTTTAGTGTGCACAGGTAGGGTCTGTGTTTTAAATAATTGATATACAAGGGTAAGTGAAAATAAGTAATTGATAACTAAGATCCAGGGTCTCTAGTAAGGCCACGAATTTCCTTTTTCCTTCATTTGCTAGTTATTGTAAGAAGCCCATCAGGAATAAGGAGATTATGAGGTTAGGCCAAGGATGGGGGGAGGGGCGAGAGAAAAAAAATCAAGGTGACTCAATCTGCTATCACCATTTCTAAAAACTTGCATCTAGAATTCTGTAAATAGAAGTTTCATTTAGTTTGTTTTTGTCATTATAAATTTATAAAAAATATATATGAAATATCCAATTACATTGTAATTTATTGTTTTTATTTTACCTTGAGCATATTTTCCCAACTGTATTTAATGTTGACTTCCTCCTTAATTATTTTAATATTCCCTAAATGCTTATTTACATTGTTTCATGTTAATACAGGAGACTTAGTTCCATTTTTTTAAGGTAGCACAAGGTATATGGTTACCCATATACTTACAATGCGTTACTTTACTTTAAACGTTACTTTCCAATTCTTCTTTTGAAATATTCCCAACTCATTATATATGAATATATATAAATTAAATAATATACATTAAATAATGAACCTTTAGCCGTGCTCATACAGCTATTTTAAATAGTACCCTAAGTTCAGAAAATGCTAGCAAGAAGGTTTGTACCTTCTTCTAGTTAACTTTAAATGTGTGTCTTTATTTATACCACTTTTCCAGAAGAACTTTCAGTGACTTAAAACAAAATGAATTCATGCCAAAAGTTAATAGAGAAAAGGAAAATGAGCCTCCATAAAAGAAATCGAGGAATATATGTTGAAATTCAAATCCAGCTATCTGCTCTAGGCACGTAGCATAAACTGTTGTTTTACTACTAGTGCAAGGGTGCATTTAAATTTAATAGAAAACTAACATGAGAATGAAACAAAAGTAATATACAAACATTCTGTATTGCCACGTTACCCACACTGAGTTTATTTTTACAGAACTTTGATTTATAATGCTTTAATTCGTGTTTTAGCCTATCGTGAATTTTAAACTGAAAGAGAAATTGAAAAAAAAATCACAAATGAAAACTCAATTTTTTTCCTTCTTAAAAAGAGCATGATGACTGAAAAATAAGTGCATCAGATGAAACAGGTTGTGAATAGAGGGAAAATTGATTGAAAGAAACACCAGACCAATGAACTGTTCATAGTTACCAGTGCACAGGGCAAGCTCAAATGAGCTTCCTAAAGTCTCCCTTGCCGAGAAGCACAGCAACAGGGACACTCGTTTCATGAGCAATTGCTGTATCTGTTTCATGACAATTTCTTTGCCAGTCAGCTGTTCTTACATAAACTTGCATTAGTTTTAGAAAGACAGGCATTGTAGTTTAGTTTACGTTCATTGTACTTGCTACCACAAGAATAATGGGGTTGTAAAAGGATTATAAAATGATTTTATCATTTCATTTTCTTCTTCTGTGTCTACAAGTTTAGTCACAGACTAGCATTTGGTACCTGGAAATTGGATCTTCCTACACATAAAGTGACTTTTATAGACAAAGTGAAAGAATAGAATGCCATGATCTAGTGACTTCACATAAATCATTTTATTCAATTCAAATCAACCAAAATGGAACTGTGAACACTCTGTGGTTTACAAGAACATTGGCACTATGAATGGCACAAAAATTACTTAATGAAATTTAGGGATTTAGAAAGTAAGCCGTGAGAGTCTGAAGGATTTGGGACACACTCAGTGACTTAATTTTACTTAATTTTATTTGAACATTGTAGAATAATTATTCAGCCAGCCAGATATTAATTCAATAATAAATACTATAAAATGTAATGATCATCAATCTGCGTAACAAGTTTTTATTTATAGATATTGGAGTGCTGAAATTTGTGGAAATAAATAGTACTGCAAGTTGATGCAAACAAACGTGTTTCAGAATGGCAAAGCCTGTTAGTCATTCTGATCTTTTAAATGCATCAGAATCTCTGATAGTCTGTGTTCATTTGAATTCTATCAGTAATTAAAAGGAAATTCACTACTACCTAAGAGCAATGCATTCCTCATCCGAAATTTGTATTAGTACATGTTTGTGAAGCATACTGAGTACATTCATTGCGGAGAACTATTACAGTTACACACCACATCTTGATTCTTTTACTCCCCCCTCCCTGATCTCCTTCCTTCCCCATCCCCCTTTCCCATCTCCACAAAGTATCTCTCCATTTCCTATAGTCTGTCATCTTTTATTAAGTTTTATGACCTTGGTACATTTTAGGTATACATTATTGTGACATTCATTTTAGGGAATTTGGACCTGTACATGATATATCTTTATTGTTATTTTTTTCCCATTCCCCTTCCCACCCTCTACATTTATAAAAGCTTTCTTTGTTCTTTTTCTTTCTTTTCTAATTTTTCTTTCCCTTCTTTCCTATTCTTCTACCCTTCTCTACTTCCCCTTTCACGTTGAATGTATTCTTCCTACTTCATAGTATCTATTACATATTTTGGACCTCATTTACACTTTTGATTTCTTACACAAGAGAAACAATTCAGGATTTACATGATTTTATTTCACTTAAATGAATGTATTCTACCTTTTATTGTGTTTTTCATTTATAATTTGGGTTCCTCATGTAAGAAAAGCCATGAGATTTTTAACCTTCCATTCTTGACTTATTTCACTTAGTGTTATGGTCTCAAAGTTACTTTTTTTCTCCAGCAAGTGACTAAAATTTAGTAGTTCCCACAGAGTGATCTGTGTTTTGCCTTTTGGAGTGACAGCTCCATTACGGTTGACAGTCCTTCACATATTTTTAAATAGCTTTTTAATGCTTCTACTGGATCTTTGTATTACATTTGGCTCTATTTTTCTCTTCAGCCTTCTTAGTAAAATTATTAGATTATAATTTTCTACCTAAATATTTGTGACCTTTGATTCCTCGCAGACGTGTTGCAATATTTTCTGATCTAAATAGGCAAGCACTATCCATGCAAAGGGAGATTGGACTGCAGTGTTTCAATGATGTATAAGCTGGTTTCAACATTGATTTTGATCTTCCTTGTCTAAACAGATTTTAAAAGCAGATCTAGAAAAGAAAAAGCAAACCATGGACAAACTCAGTTCGCTGAGTCAAGATCTTCTCTTAACATTGAAAAATAAGTCTGTGACACAAAAGATTGAAGCGTGGATGGAAAACTTTGCCCAACGTTGGGATAATTTAGTGCAAAAACTTGAAAAAACTTCGGCACAGGTAAGTAATAGCAGTTAACATGTTGGTAATAATACTGTGACCCTATAAAAGATGTCACTAGTCTAGTTCCTGTCCCATAGTCAGGCCTGTCTTAATATTGGAAAATCAGAGGAAGGCAGAGATGTGAGTTCTATTTCATTGAAGCAAACATTGTCCTAGCATGTACTCCTTTCTGCTTCATTAACAGGGAGCAGAATGACAGAGCAGTTGGACAAAATGCCAGGGAACTGTATCATCGTGATCTAACTCTAGATCATAGATTCCCAGGAGCATGAGGGCCACCTATTAACCTCACTTTATAGTTTAAAAAAACTTGAAAATGAAATAGAGATAGGAAAAGTAAGTCACCCACAGGAAAATAAGTGGTAGGATCAGGACTGAGATTCAAATTATTTAATTTCTCTGAAGGTTTCTTTTAACTAGTGCAAATGATCATCTCGCCATGAGACTTTGGGCTACAAACTGTTGAATTCATAAAATCATGGTTGTGCCTCAAAGTAGAAGAAAAAGGCTATAGTCTAGGGAAATTCCTAAAATTTATAGCATAATAATGTAGTTTTGTGTTGTGAGTTTTTCAAGTTTTCGTAATTTAAAGAAAGCAGGGCATTTTTAAAGTATGGGGATTTTTGCCTGAGTTTGTTAGATGACAGAATAATGGTTAGTTATTCACAATATTGATATTATAGCTAGCATTACTTAGCGTTTTCTGCCACACTGTTTTGTATTATAAAGACTTTTGTTAAATGAACCTAATTTATGACTCATTGCCTCATGAACATACTTCTACCAAAGCGTTTAATTTTATTTCCTTTATTATGGAACAGGTACAAGGAATTTGTTTTCTTTTTGTTGACATTTGACATCTGATAAGTAACACTTAGCAAATATTTATTGAAAAATAAAGGAAACTTGAAATACTGCTTCCAGAAACACACTTTAAGAAAATATGATCAGCCAGCACACATGACTTTCAGTTACAGTTCAGCCTTCTTTGTAAAACTACCCATATAAAGAAATCTGAAGTACACATTGCAGCCATTTATCATAGTGATAAGAAAAACTCCATTTGGTTTTGATGAAATATATTTGATCAGTTATATTTAATAGTGATTTTACAAGTAGATGATAATTTCTCTTATTCAAAATGACCTTTCTATGGTACTTTGAATGTGAAATATCATTGGTATAAACTTTTAAGGTATTAATACATTTAGAACTTTTTAATTCAACAGTGCTATTCCAGAATGTACATAATTGGTTCCATAGAAACCATGTTAAGGATGATGGGCATCATTTGATAAAATTGTTTTAAAATGCATTTCTTGGAAATGATAGATTTATTGAGGTATTTACTGCTCAACTGTGTCACTTGCATTATATGCAGTGGTTGGTTCTCAAGCTTCAGTTTGCCTGATAATGATATGAACAGGTGATTGCAGTGCATATTCCAAGGCTCGTTGCTTTGAATGTGTCACCCACCATAGGTCCCTGGAAGGAGCCAGGAATCTGCACCTTTACTCAGGCTTTTGATACATACTGCAAAATACATTTTTATAGACACTAACTAAAAAGACAATGATATATGTGTCCATTCTCACATTCGATTTTATTGTGATAAATTGATAACTGTGGTTTCTGATGAATGTATTGTAACTCTTATTTTTAATTGTCTAACATTATGAGACCACCACCTAAGCAACTTATTTGATCCATGTTTCTGTAATATAATACTAGGTTTGGTGATTCAGTGTTTTAATTTGTTTAGTTTTACAAAATAGTGTGTAGTATATATTATGGAATGTATTTATAATACTTGCTCACTGAAATGTGATGAGGATAAAATAAAGCCATAGACATGAAAACATTTCAAGAAGAAAAAAATAGTGCTCTTGATATATAAACAGTACTGCCTGGTGAGTCTGCAGGGCTTGCTCTGATACACCAAGAATTCTTTTTATTTTTGTTTTCAAACAGTTATATACTCCTCTACCAGAACAGGAACAGATAAATGGACTGACCTTAGGCAGGGTTTTTTCCAGACCACTAAACTTGAGCCTTGTGTAAGCTCATATCTCTGTTTTTTCTCATTGGCTTTCCCCAAAATGTGCTGTCATAGGGCCAATCCAAATCTTTGCTGAGCAATATTGTGCTCCTAGGAGGATAGAAATGGAGCAACACCGATACATTTTTTAAAAATAGAGAGAGAGAAGCAATAAAGAAATTATAGCTAATGAGTAAAAAGGCAGCATCTGTAAATAATGAAGGTGAAATTGAGCTTAGTCAAAATTACATAAAGATTGCAAGAATGTTGAAGGTAAGATCGTGGCTTTTAAAACAGTCTTTTGTATTTTTTTCCTCATACTGGTGGGGGAGAAATCATTCTCATTAATGCCTACTCGTATTTTATTCTCAGTTGTTTTAATTCACCTTTTAAATGATTATTGTAAAGCATAAGCAACATTTTGATGACAGATATGGCTCGTTATTGTAAGATAAAATAGAAGTCTTGTGATTGACCTGATAGGGCATCTGATTATGGTCACGGAAAGAGTATCGTACGTCTAGGACTTTGATGCCATTCCACTCAGAGTTTTGAGGGCTTTGACCTCGTGAAATAGTTGCATGGCAAGAGATCAAACGTGGAAAACAAATCAACGGTGAGAGCTGCTTGCTCTCTTGCATTTTAAAGTCAAGTTTGGCTTTAATAATATCTAGGCACAAGCTGAAGACATTAAACTTGATGAGAATTCAGGCTAAGAAAATAGAAATACTCTCTGTTTCTAACTGCTGGATGTATTCTAGTGCTGGTTATGTTGATGCTTACAATGGAAAAAACTGGCAAATGAAATATACCTGAGATTGGCTTCTGTACAAAAGCAAATGATTGTTTATCTCTTCTAATTACTTATAAATATGCTCATTGAGATTTATACAGTTAATATTTTTTTTAGTGCAAGTGCGTTGATAAATATATTTTTTGGCAACCCATTCAGAACTCCTTCTGTCTCTTAAGAACTATGCCTATTTCCTATTCCTTTTCTTCAATTAATTTTTCTATTCTTAAAAATATATTTGTAAAGTTTTTATTATAATTATGAAATATAATTCAACTTTTCTGTAGGTAATACAGGATGTTACATAATGTAAATAATTTGAAGCATTATTTTACACATTTAAATAAAGTCACAAAAACTAGAAAGAATGTATAGCATGTACTATTTCATGTGCTTTATGAATTATTGTGGTAACTTGTATTAACATCTGGGAATCAGATATTTACTTGTAAAAATATCTCTACCCAAATAATAAGAAAACTCAATAACTCTTTGAATTCCAAAGGTCTCAGTCCTATTTTGTGGCTATGGCGATATTGCTTCTGAGCATTTTCACAATGTCTTAACATATGACCATATATATCTAAAAATTAGGCTAATAAGGCAGAAATCCCCGCTGCATAGATTAATATCTGTGACCTATGAAGATCTCAAAACAAAATGCCCACAATCCAACAACCTATTAACAGTGTCAGGAAATAATTTAATAGAAACTTCTCAAAAGAAGTGTATATGATCAGTAAGTACATGAAAAAAATTCCACTTTTATCATCTTTAGCTATAAGGGAAATGCAAATCAACTATGAAGTTCTACTATACTCCATTCATAATGGCTGCTGACAAAACCACCAAAAACAATAGATGCCGTAGAGGATGTTTGAGAAAAGGAACCCTTCTAAATCATTGGCAGAAATGTAAATTAATACAACCTCAATGAAAATAAGTATAGAGATTCCTCAAAAAAAGTAAAACTAAACCTTTCAGCTAACTCAGGTACAATTCTCTTGGGTGTTGTCTTGAAAGAAGTAGAGACATTATTCTTTATAGGCCATGGACGCTTGTGTTTGTAGCATGATTCACCACAGCTATGCTATGGGAACGTCTTAGACACTCTTCAACAGACAGACACAAAAAGAAAGTGTGGAATGTGTACCCAGTGGAGTTCTGTTATGGATGAAATCCATTCATTTCCTCATTTCCATCAGGAAAACAGATGGATCCAGGTGTTATGATGTAGTGTGAGCTAAGTCATACAGAAGGTTCTGTGTCACGTGATTTCTCTCTTAAGAGTAACCTGATGAAAAAGGAAGCATTAAAGGCAGACATTTTGGAGTAGGTGAAGGACAAAGAGGAGAAATTTTGGAGGAGCAAAGAGGGATTTAAAAATGATTAAAGTTTGTTATATGCGTGTACTAATCCATCCACATAAATATAAAGTTCATGTATTTCATGTGTAATATATAGATTATATACCAATATAATATATATATCATATACCAATAATATATATATAATTGCCAAAAAATATTATTCTCTTCAGCATGCCGTTAAAAAAAAGAATGTCGATATTCTTGCCATATATATCTGTGCCTTTATCGTACCCAAAAAGAGAAAATTACTATTACATAGGCATACACACATGTGCATATATTCTATATAATTGACATTCTGCCAAAAGGCTTAAGACGCTTGTCAGACACATGAATAATGTAAAGCATGGATTGCTGTGATAAGCCAATGAGTGACTTTTTTATTATACCCCAAATGCAAACAGTAAGTTGCAGACATAATAAGATAGAAATGTATTCATTTGCCTTTATTTCCTTAGTCCATCCTCATGTTTTAAATATCATATTTTTAAGTTTCCTAAAATATTTTATACCTTCATTTCAGATGTACCCATTCTCAAAACATTAGTTTGTAAAACTATCAATGTATTTGCTTTTAAAATTGTTTTGTCGGGCCAGGGATTTAGCTCAATGGTTCCGGCGCCTGTCTTGTAAGTGCAAGTGCCTGGGTTCAATCCCCGGTAACCACATACTATACTGGGTGTGAAGACTCAGGTCCAGCAGCAATCAGTACCACATCCCACAGTGCCAGACATGGTGGCTCACGCCTGTAATCCCAGCACTCAGGAGGCAGAGGCAGGACAATTGCAGGGATGTGAGTTTAAGGCTGAGCTCAGGGCCAGCCTGAACTACAAAGCAAGACCCTGTCTCAAAAAAAAAAAAAAAAAAAAAAAAAACCTAAAAAAAAAAAATTGTTTTGTCTTCTTCCTTGCCAGCAATTTTAATTAAAAATTCCCTTAAGCCTTTCATTTGATAATTCCTTTCATTGGACCCTGCAAGCTCTCCAAGTTAAATAAGTCATCTGCCAATTATAAAAAATTAAGTGTTTTGGGGCCGGGATTTGGCTCAGTGGTTCCAGCACCTGTCTTGCAACCACAAGGGCCCAGGTTCGATCCCTGGTAACCACATACCATACTGGATGTGGAGACTCATGACCAGCAGCAATCAGCACCACATACTACAGTGCCAGGCGTGGTGGCTCATGCTTATAATCCCAGTCCTCAGGAGGCAGAGGCAGAAGGATTGTTGTGATGTGAGTTTGAGGCTGAGCTCAGGACCAGCCTGAACTACAAAAAAAGTGAGACCCTGTCTCAAAAGATCTAAAAAAAAAAAAAAAACGAAAGAAAGAAAGAAAAAAAAGAAATTAAGTGTTTTAATAAAAACAGTTTAAAAGAAAATTAAGATCCCATTTTATTTAATCTTATGGTTAACTATTTTGTATTTTAGAGCACCTTTTGATTAATTTCTCAGGCTACAGTTTTAGAAAATTTTGAAGTTACAGTAGAAATTACTTGGGAAATTAACTGTAATTTTGCTATCTCCCATTAAAATAGACTTTTAAATGCTCCTTTTATATCAGTCCAGTAGATTTTATGTTTTCAAGTCATAAAGCATTGCAATCCCCAAAAACTTGATATGTTAAGGTAGAATTCACTCTTAGAATTGATTATAAAAATGAAAATTTTAAGTTAGACAAATGTCTCACTACTCTTCTAGTCCTCAATGTCTGTGACATATTTCTCTTTTCTTGAAATTTTGCTTAAAGCTCGAAAGTAGGGCAGACATTCCAACTTTCTTTACAGTATGAGCCACATTTATAGCTGGGAGATAATGGTGAAAATAAAATTAACTTCCAATTTCAAAGACAGTGACTTCTGAAATTCTAATATTTCATCATAATACAGATGTAATCAGGATACTAAGAATATAAAATATTCATCTATATGACATATTTATTACCTACTCACAGTAAATGAAAAAATACAAAAATACAAATACATGGGTTCTTTTTTCTAATCATATGCTTAATGATATTCATCCCTAGTAACAGAAGATGTTGAATCATGTTATGTCACTGGGCCATGTAGAAGAAGGTCGGATGGATCAGAAAAATAAATTTCATTTCTTTTCAATTTTTTGCAGGTGCAGTTAATTTAGTGACTCAAATTCTAAATTTCACATGAAACTAAAAGCTAATTTGTATATTTTTCTTCTTCAGTTCCATAGCACTGATGATATCTTTATTTAAAATTTCTTGTGTGCAGGAATGGGAAAGAAAACTGTTATTTTCAGTATACATTTTACTTTTTGACACATTTGTATCAAAGATTATTTAAAGTAAGAAACAAAACACATCAAATTAAAGAGATAGGTTTACAGAATTCACAGTTTAATTATCATATAATATTTTACTCTATTTTTATTTTGATTATATCTTTTTAAAATTCAAATCTTTTTGGTACATTATATCCTTTTAATAGTAAAATGTGAAATTTTATATTAAAGAGAAGAATATCTTTTGATGTCTTCTAAGTGACTGTAATTGTGTTCATAGTTCCAATATCAGTAGCTGTTTCTAAACATTTACTGTATTATCAGTATCAAAGCAAGAGTAGTTAATGTTAAACTTCAGCTAAAAGCTACTCTGATGAGCTTCAGTACTTCTTGCATGTGACACTTAGCTATGGTAGTTGCTCTGTACACTTTCAGGGTACAGAACATTGTATAATCTCCTGTTTAATACTCCTGACTCTTACATGAGTACCTGATCTTTTATCCTAGAACTCAGCATGTAAATTATTTCCTCTTTCTTTAACATGCTCAGGACAACACTAGGGTGTGTGTCTTGTAACTATAGACATAATTTTAAGCCTACCAGCCAGTTAGCAGCTAAAGCTGTTGCTATGATTATGCAATATATTTTCATTGATGTCATTGGCACATTTTATAGGAAAAACTGAAAATTAGGATGTATCATGTACTGGTACAAATTCTCAATGTTGATTGTGATCATTATGTAATATATTTTAACTATAGGAGTACAATCCACCCATATTTATTAAACATTAATGATCAATTTGAAGTTATACACACACGTATGTGATGCAAAGTCTGACCCATGTTTGCTCATCTGACTTATGCATTTATTTAATAGCATGAAGAAATAAATGTGTACGTATCTATGTACTGTATATGCATTTGTAGTCAGTTGTAGTTCATTTGATTTATTTTTCATATATTTCATCATAGTTTTTCAGAAGTCTAAGACCCTTCATTATCTTTATTTGTAAGATTTATAACATTTCATTGTTTCTCTTCTGTCTTGATTTTGCATACCTATGTATACATATCCATAGTTATTTTCTTTAAAGGCAAAATCACCACGCAGAAATAAGAACAAGAGTAAGAATAAGCATAGTTACTATGAGCTAAGTAAAAGAGTAGTCACACTTGGATATTTATTTTTGTTTTGCAGTATCTGCATAAGTAATTTATCCTTCATCTGTCCAGTGAAAACAGTATTGCTACCTCTCTGAGACCCAGTGGAAGGCTGTAACACTTGCCCTTTTCTAAGTTTTCATTGTATATCAGGTCTTTTTCTAAGTATTTTAATTAATATTGTAAATCTAGAACACGCAGCATAATATGTAGAACAAATGCAGTACCTCATTATTATACCATAATTACAATATTATTGTTTCAATGATAAAGTAAATTTTATAATTTCAGTTCTTCAGAAAACTAATTGTTCAAATAACTATTATAAATAGTCAGATATAAATATCACAGAGGATTTAGAAATAATATTCAAATACATAAATAGTTAAATGGAAGAGTAAAGGATAAAAATAAGAGGATAGGCCAAAAATAAAAGAAAAATAACAGTATTGATAAAGATAATTTAAAATTTAAGAATAAGTGATAGTTGTAACCTGATTTCCCTAAAAAACTAGAATTACTGATGGAAACAAATCTTTGTTTTCTTTGTATGCCCTTTTCATATTTTTAAAGTTCCCTTAAATATATATTTTTCCCATGGTGAATTGTGCATTTCTATACAAACAGAAGATAATAAGAAAGAACTTCATTGCATGAAACTATACTAGTTTGATTTCCACACTTACGAGCATGATACAATTGTACTCTTAAAAGATTGACATGCTTACAATAACCAGAAAATCAGGAAAACTCTCTTTCAGTTTTTTTTCATGATGGGAAAAATAGAAGTTCTGGAAAGAGTGTGACTTTTGTATAAGAAATTTCACTATTGCAAATTTGGTAAAGTTTCCTTGAGCATTTATAAAAAGTGATAGTTAATAATAATATTTATCAGCAATGATCATTAATTGTGTTTGAATATTGCATCTTTTAATTCTTGAGACCAGGGCTATCCATATCATTTTTAGCTCAGTGCAAAAAGAACATATAGAATTCATATTTAAAACTATTGAGAATTTAAGGAAAGTGACTTCAGACTGTGAGACCAGGCCTGGGTTCCTTCTGAACAGGAACCCAAGTTATCTATGTAAATTACACAAGCATGAAGCTGCCCTTGCTGGCAAAACCCTTGTGAGATACTCATTATTTCCTACTTTACATATTAAAAAGAGAAATCAAAGCTCAGAAACCATAATCAACCCCAAATACCATAATGTGTACACTGTGGATCTGGTATTCACAAATCCCATAGCCTGGCTTTAAGACCTCTACTTATATGTTTTCGGTAGTATTTTTTTTTTAATTTTTAAAATTGTTAAAATATTTTTTTTACTAGAACAGGAGACTAAAACTTGGAGCTTAGCACTGAGTTCTATCCTGATTTTCCTAAGTCACTAAGTTCTGTAGGCTGACTCCCACTTTGAATCCTTCTGCCTCAGCTTTCCAAGTGCTGGGATTCAAGGCACATGCCTTCATGTCCAGCCTGCTTTCAATCATTCTATGAGGAATTTATCTAAAGAGATAAATTTCTAAACTGATTTTAGAGGCTTAATTAACTGACATTATATGATGTTATATATATACATATATGATGTTATATGACATTATATGATATGTTTATATATTTATATGATATTTATACAATGTGATTTTTATAAGAATATTTGAAAATCATTTGAAACACATATAAACAAAGTGGGAAAATTATTGGATAGGAATCTGGTTAGATAGATTAAAAGTTTATTGAATACAGCTCAAAGGATACACACTGAATTTGGACTGTGACCTAGTCAGCATTTTCTTCCTAGATTGAGAGTTGTTCAAATTCTAATATATTTGTATAGAATCATAATTGTAACAATCTTGAGACAGAGGACTGACACACCTAAGACAGTTTGAAAAAGAGTTTGAGATTTTTCCTTATAACAAAGTAGTGTTTTTAGAGACTATTTTATAGCAAAATACTTGGAACCTAAAAAAATACAAAAATATATGAGGTAGAATAGAAATTATCTCTATATTTTTGTACCAAGAATAATGACCAATATTTATATCTTGCATTGTTTACTCAGTTCATAATATGAGTACTTTCCAAAGACATTAAAACATTATAAATATGTACACTTTATCATATTCATGTACCATAAATTATTCAAAGTACAACATAGTGACATTAGGCTGTTTCCAATAACTACTGTTATAAATGACCCTATGAACAGGAATAAATGTAATATTCAACCTTCAGCAACACATAAATTACAATGTTAAAATAGCCACAGAAGCAGGTCTGTTTTCTGTAATATTTCAAAAACAGTTTCCTTTGATTACACTGTGTTTGGTATGTGCTGTTATTTTTTGTCATGTGATGCTTATTCACATGACAAAATAATTTTCCAATTATTTTCATGATTATCAACCTCTTGATGACATATCATTTTATGAATTTCTGAATGTCCTATAAAGAATGTGTTCAATATATATGGTACTTGAACATAAGTGAAATATTCTAATTCAATTGCAGAATTACTGAAACAATTTCATACTCTTTTAATTAAATGTAGAATCCCAAACCAGGAATCTTTAACTTTGAAGCACCAATTATATTATGACTAATTTTATCAAACAATTGACCTTATGGAGCTGGAAAATGAGATTTATTAGGGTCACAATGATTAGCCTTCAATTTTTAAAACTGTTGTGTAGAAGCAATACACAACTTTGTGTCTATCCTCGATCAGAACAAATTGTAACTGGAGGAAGTCACTAAAGGCCAGTGTATGTCAGCTGTTAAGATCATTTCTGATGGCCAAGTGCAATGGCACACTCCTCCTATCCCAGCACTCGAGAGGTGGACATAGGACATTACCACTATTTCATGGGCAGCCTGAGCTACCTAGTGAGTTCAAGGCCAGCCTGACTACATAGCAATAACCTGTCTCAAAAAAGTCTTTATGATGGCACAGCTTTCTAACTTAAGGAAAATGTTGTTCACTGCTGGGAGAAGTAACTCTTGTAATACTGTAATGATGAGGAGGTTGTGTTATGTGGTTTCTTTGTTTTTAATGATTTTTACACACAGTTGAGCATTTAAAATCTATTAGTAAAAGCCATGAAAAATTTAGTTTTTGACTAATTGCTTTATATTTGGATTATGTGAAGTAGGTTATGAGAGTAATCATGTGTTATAAATATGACAATTTTCTGAATCTCTGTGTGGGTGTTTTTATATTTCTCTGTCCCAAAGGAAATTAAGTAATTCTTTCAATGATTGTACTGTAGTAGGTTATTATAAAACCAAACAATTCTAAGTCTATATCTTTATATGTATTTTTTCTGGTACCTGGTATCGAACTCAGGACCTTATGCTTGCCAGGCAAGCACAGTGCCACTGAGATAAATCCCCAGCGAACCAAGTCTATGTCTTTCTATCATCTAATTGAAGTTATTATTTTTTATTATACAGTGTGATATATTCTTAAATGCAATTTCAAAGTGTCTTTATGTTGACATTTCCCTTTACTATATGTGGGCACAAGTAATTTTGTATTAATCAGTAAGAAAATTTTAACATTGCAGATCTTAATTTCATAGCCAGATATTCAGAAACATACGTGCTCTACAATATTACATGTAATGTAAAAACAAAAGTGTTAATCACTCTCCCATTGCTGGGACCAAACACCCTACACCCATCATTTAAAAGAAGGGTTTATGTTGGCTGCTTCAGCTCATGGTTGATTGACTCAAGGGAAAAGTGGCTTGGTGGAAGGAAACGAACAGACAAAAGCGACTCACCATATGGCATCAGGGAAGCAGAGAGTGAGCGGAGGAACAAGGGGCAAGAATATTCTGTTCCAGTTGTTGTAAGCACAGACTCAGCTCCAAAGAGCACCCAGCTCCTGTCAGAGTGTGCGGCCACGGAACTCCTTCATGGAGGAGCATGTAAGATGAGGAGTGTAGCCCTCTTAGTCCTTCACTTTGCAAACACAGCAGATGCTGGAGGCTATTTAAGATCCAAACCATAACAAGTAGCTTTGTCTTTTCAGAACTCTGCATTCTATGCTCGTATTTTTAAAATATTTTCCTGCTCCACAATATATTCACTTCTATCAGTTGTTGTACACAAAATGGCTTGCTTATGGCCAAAAACTATTACAACAAAAATGTTCTCGGAATTCTGATTGAAAACATTTTTACCTTTGGCTGCACATAAACTTCATCTTTTTATATAATACCTATAATGTATTCCATACAATCATGTTTGAGTTTATGTTTTAGGCATTTTTTTACAAATCTTTATTTTCTTTTTTAAATTGATAAGTCATTGGATTATTTAATTCAACTTTTTGGAGTTCTGTGATTAGTTCTGAATAAAACATCCATGAAACTCTTAGAGAAGATAAAACGTACGGTGCATTCATATAGGAGTTCAGTGTCTTTTAACATCCCTTTGTTAATAACCTAAATAGGCTATCAAAATGGAAGTCTTTTGGTTCTTCACATCTGTAAAAAATCTAGTTGGTGCAAAAGGTAGTGTTTTTAAAATATCTATGTTAAGGCAGTTGTTACATGGCGTACCATAGCAAACTGTTAATTGCCATCTTGGTAGCTGAAGGGGGAAAAAAAATTCCATTAACTTCTCAGTCAAGAAATCATGTGAAAGACACACAGATTTCTGCAAACCTTTCCCATGATCTCTTGGGAAGTTCAGAAAAATCAGTAAAATTAGTTTTGACCCCAGCCAAATCCTTCCTTCTGACTCACAAGTAAAAGCAGAGGCCAGGGAGACTTTGAGCATATGTAGGTACATGGGATGTCTTGAGATGGACAAGGTAGTAATTAAGATCACAAAGGTTGCTTTACAGTCGTAAAGCAAAGACAGTGTGAGACAGAGTACTGCCTGCTTCTTAGGGAAGGAAGAATGTCTCGTTACCACAGAGCTTCTGTCCAGTGATGCCTATATGCTGGGGCAATGGCTGCGTACACCTTGGATCAAATATGTATGATTCTAAAGGCTGATGGACTTTGTCTCCGCGATAATATCTAAACCACAAGTAGGATTACACATTGAGTGTCTCTAAGGAAAAATTTGGACACTCAGTATTTGAACATGTTTATTAATTTAAAACAAAAATTACTTTGCATTTGAGTAGCATTCAGCATAAAGATATTTTTGGACTGAGGCACTTTTATTTACATTTTATTATGATTTTTAAAGATATTTAAAAGGTAAATTATTACAAAATTGCAGTGAATTTTATTTTAAAATACATAGCCTATAAAATAATCATTATAATAATAAAAATGCAGTGTATGAACTATTTTCAGTTAATGCATTTATTTTACTTTTTAGTCCTATGGGTTTGCTTTTTTAAAAGTTATTTTCATTTCCAGTTTTTAAGCTATTAACATCTAAAGTGTGCCAGGTAATAGAATTGGTTTAGAGGTGTTAGAAAAAGCTATATTAATGCCGTAAAAACTTGAAACAGCAGGTTTAATTAAATATCAGAATAACACTGACTTTTTCTACTTTGCCCTTTTATTTCCTGTAGCTTAAGCAATAAATTGAAGAGGCATTGAGTTTTCTTCTGGTTTTGAGAGTACTGTCTTTAATCTTTCAGTCAACATCACTTAAGTCAGATGAAACAATTTGATTTGGGTTCAGTATGGTGCTATTTTGATCTGCAGGTCAGTCTACCAAGACACAGGAACAGTTTCTCATTATTTCTCTTCACTACTCCAAGCAGTCTTAACTAAAGTCTTGCAAGCAATGTCTGACCTCTGTTTCAATACTTCTCACAGATTTCACAGACTGTCACCACCACTCAGCCATCACTAACACAGACAACTGTAATGGAAACAGTAACTATGGTGACCACAAGGGAACAGATCCTGGTAAAGCATATCCAAGAGGAACTTCCACCACCACCTCCGCAGAAGAAGAGGCAAATTACTGTGGATTCTGAAATCAAGAAGAGGTGAGAGCATACTATTCATGGCTTTATTCACAAATGAGATTCACCGTTAACTGAGAAAATACAGCCATTTTGATATTTCCAAAAGCATTTTATTTTGTGCTTGTAATGTCAATTAATTTAATGAGAAAAAGTAATGGAGTGATTTTAGAATTTAACAAAGAGGTCATAATCCCAATGACACCTGAGTGCTGAATGGCAGTGCTAGTTTCCAACTCAAAGGAGGAACCAGAAGTGATGACCTGAAGTGGGTACATTTTAATCTTGAAAATATCTTTTCATTCTTACGAAGGGCCTGCTTGTTCAGTCCCTAGTTTTCCATTAAATGTCTTTCTTCCAGTAATAGTGCATTTTCACGAAGCCGTATGTCTCTGATAGACAAGATCCATTCTGCTAGTTTACAAGAACATAATGTCTCAATCTGCACATCCTAAATCAGCAGTAATTACAGAACAGATTTCCTGTTCTTTGATATTTATAAAGTCTTATCTTGAAGGTGTTAGAATTTTTCACTGATCTTTTTGTGGATCTTCTCAACTAGACATTGTAGATATGTTAGGTGTTATGTAAATCAGTGGATATATTAAAATGATGACAATAAAATTTTATAAACACAAAGCTTGCATGAAAATCATAAAAGGTATGATTTCCATTTCCAATTATTGGATTTCTAAGATGAAGAAAGAATGTTGGAATATGCCGTATGTTTCTAAGCAGCATATGGTCAGGAACGCATGGAGCACTTGACATTAGAATTTGCATATTCCAGGGTATGGGAAGAACATGTACCTAAAATTAGTGTGTCAGATGTTCTAACCAAAGAATAAGAAACATCCAGAAAAGTTACAGAAATACATAATTGAGACTTCTTCATCAATTTGTACTTATGAATGACTTTGATAATTCAGAAGCACATCTTGGGCATTTCCTTCCTGGTCATGTCTGGTAGGGCAAATACTCAAGTTCAGAGGGTAACAAACTAAGGTCTAGCCAGCTGCTGGGTTTTGTATGGCTCATGACCTAAAAATTGGTTTTCCATTATTTAATGTTTAAAAACAATCAAAAGGTAACATTTCATGTTTTGAAAATCACGTGCACCTCAAATTTCAGTTCGTACAATGAAAGAGTCAGCAGAACACTATACTTATTGAAATATGTATCACATAGGGTTTCTTTTATGTTCCAAAGGCAGCATTTTATATCCCACAAATGCTGAAAAGTTTACTGTCTGACCTGTCACGGGAAACACTTGTTGTTGGTGTTTACTTTAGTTAAATAGTTTTCAAGCTCGATTATAATTTATTTCTGTGTAGCGGTTCCCCCATGCTGTACTCTTGATAGTTGTTGAGACATGAGCATTCATTGATGGTTGAAAAAAGCAATGGCACAAATAATAAAGTTTTTAATGAACTTGTTTTATTCATCCTCACAGCATGAGCATTAGTTTCTTTAATGTCACAGTAAACATGTCTACAGACGAACTTACTGGACACATAGTTTTAGGGCTATTTTATTACATTCCAACAACCCTCTGCAGTTCTTCAGGCTTAACAAACAGTTCTCTGCTTCCTCCTCAGAAACTGTTTTATACATCAAGCACCAAAGCAAGTTGATCAAACATCTCCATCTTCAAAGGCTTATTCTTGGCTCTTGATATGAGAATGTATTTGGTTAGTGAAGTGTTGTGACTTCTTTTGTTTTCAGGAAAGTGTTTAGAGGTGAAATACTTCCCTGAATTTTGTTTGTATCATGTGCTGACAACAGTTATTGTAAGTGCTTGTAATGAAAGATTCAATCGAGAACTTAAAGATTCTAAAAGCTAATGCTTATTGAGGATTTTGTTATGTGCTCACCATAGGATTCAGTGCTTTATCTGCATAGTATATATTCTTCCCAATATCTTTCCAATATAAGTCTAGTTATTATTACTATTATTCATAGCAACAGAGTGGCTCAGCTAAGAGTTAACGTGACTGCAGAAGTTGGACTGTATGGGAAAATAAGTCCTTAGTAGACATAGTACTAAGGTGATCTAATATTTTGTCTGAAGCTACTTGATTATATTTGTTGTGCCTGCATAATTATATTTAGCATTAACATTTACTCTCTCAAATGTGTCTTGTTTTGAATAACATTTTTGTAGAGATGATACTGGACCCAAGTATCATAAATTTAAACCGAACAAAGAGCGAAAATGGAAACAGAACAATTAATTTCAGTAATCAAAAATGACCTATGGAAGCGAGTCTGATTAAAATATTTTATTGGTAAAACAGACATCTTCATACATGGCTGAAACTTTTTAGCTCATGTCTTTTAGTCATCCCAGGTGAGAACTACTAATACTTCACTGTGAATACTATAATTTTGGCAATCTGCTGAATTATTTTCTCTAAAAAGTGAAACAATCTTTTAACTTCTGTGATAAATTACAAATTATCCCTGTACCGGGTTTGTTGACTCGACTTGTCTTCCTCTTAGCCGGATTCCTGTGGGAGTATCTTGTAAATCCATTTCTTTGGCCTCTGACTTCTTTATCTGAATTGTCACCTCAGATTGATGGGGAGTGTAGCTCTCATCGAATGACTCCTCAAACCAGTAGCTCATATTTGATTCTCAGCTTCTCAGTTCTAAAAGCTATGGTCTGGGCATTTCTACTTCTGCATGCAGCCACTGTCTACACTTTAATTTCATTGCATCCAATTAAGCAGGTCTAGTTGTATATGCCACTCATACTTTAGCTATTATAATTTATTGTCCGTACGTCTAAAGGAGTGGCAAATACTAAAAAAAAGCATGGTTCTAGGAGACCCGGTTACTCGCTTTTCTTTGAAACTTGCCTGGTTTAATAACTACTTAGTGATTTTTGACACATCATTTAAGATCTGTGCCTAAGATTCAGTAGTGCCACTTTTATAACATTCTGTGAAGATTCAGTGGAAAGTGCTGACTATGGTGGCTATAAAGTCATGAACAGTGAATCAATGCATCAGGCATAACGCTGGTCCTTCAGTTAGGGGAGGGGTAGTGAAGATGGTGACAAGGGAGATGGCAGAGTGTGTACAGGCAGAAGTGAGAGTGAAGGAGGCTGCACAGGTAATGACTATGGAGTGAGTAAAAATGGTGGCTGTATTGAGTCACTGAATGAATCCCACAGCAACTGTCTTCTCAAGCCTCACAAATATATAAAATATATTCTTGTGTTCATTTTCCAAACAATTTACCCCCCTGACTTCTCCTGTTCTACCTAATGTCTTTCTCTGGCTTTTGTATTTATTATTATTACAGTATACTGAGCAAGCCCTGTCTTGACTGATCATTCCAACTTAGTTGCCAGCTATATAACCTGAGTAATTTTGCCTCCCTGAGGTGCCACATGTCCCCCTTTCTAATTAATCTCCTTAAAGTTAAGATATTTAAAAGGTTTCCATTTTATTATCTCTCCAGAGGGCGATTCCTAGTAACTAATTGATTCTAAAATATTTTTTAAAAATCCCCCATGATATTACATATTATTCTTTTTTTCCTACCAATTTTATGGTTAGCTTCCTTCAACTCTCTCTACTTCCATCAGGTAATTACATTAATTTGGGTATATGACTTAATCCAACCCACATACATTTTCTCATCAGCAATCACAATAAAGAAGCTTATTATTATAGTTATTATTATTACTTGTTTATGTTTTACATAGATTCCATTGTAGTAAGCCCCATGCCTGTAATAAATAACCACTAAGTATTTGTTGGAAGAATGATGGCACAGTTCAGTTAATTGAAGTAACTGTTATTTGATATTCCAATATAATTTAACCATTCTTCCTAGATTTTTATGAAGTTGTTAACAGTAAAATTGCTATCATTCTAATCTTTAATAATTCTAATTTTATTCATTAATATATCTTTATTTACTCAGAACTCCTAAGGGATTTAATATTTAGCTTTGTACAGCAGTATAGTTTCTTATTTTTCTAAGGTACATTTCCTTAATTCCTTAATAATTATACAGCTTCTACATGAGTCATGTGCATTACATAAATTCCTTTTTGCTAAAATGTATAAAAGAGTTTGATGATCTCAGGTCAAAGGCAATTACTGTAACAGTAAATTATCCCTATAGTTCAGTAATATTGTTTTATATATAGGTAATTATCAGAGTACTGAAATCACACAATGTTCAAAGTTTATCTATTACCTATTTAATAGCCATTTATCCAGGAGATTAGTTCCTAATCATGTAGCAGTTATTTTAAGAGATTTTCACAAATGCTTTCATTTACATTTTTGTATCAACCAGGTGAAACCAATGGCAAATTGAATTTTTTTGTAAGTAAATAGCATCTCAAGGAAGATCATTTTCCTAAGTAAAGTGCTAATAAATGAGCTTCTCTGACCTCAAAGAGAGAGGAATTTCAAGATGCATAAATTTACCTCTTGTCTTTTTGTCATCTCCAGGTTAACCAAAGAAGCTGTATAGTGTTTGCTTTTTGTGGCCTTGTTTTAAATGTTTATTAAATGACAAGTCCTGTCCAGGTTTACAACCCTGCTTTTTTTGTTTCCTGTTTTTGGGGGGTTTTCATTGCTGTTGTTTTGTTTTCTTTCTTTTTGGGGCTGCTGCTTGAAGGATGTTAATTTGTGTCATATCTTTCAAAAGAAGTTTGACAAGAGTTAGATAAGGGCTCTCTTTCTGCAATCTTATGATACTTATGCCTAAAACATTATTATTTTCACTTGGGCTCCAAAATTAAAATCTGGAAATTATATATTAAAGCATTCCAATTTATTCTAAGAACATAATTAGATGATTAATGTGTTTATGAGGGTTTTTTTTTAAATTCCATGATGAATTGATCCTAAATATCTGGGATGATGGACTCAGTAACATTTTTGCTCCCTGGAACAGCCCAGAAAAACAAAGCATTTTAGATGATTTGCCTCTTTTTTCTTCTAAGAAGACTAGACTTGTCTGGATTACAGGTTAATTGAGGTCCAGAAAGGTTAAATAACTTGCTTTAAGTTGCAAAATAAGGCCTAATGCTAAGGCTCCTAATTTCCATTCTAGTGTTATAGCTGCTTCTTTATGTATGAGAGTTAAATGACCTTGGTCATAAACTCCATGTTCAGTTTAGAAAGTATATTTTTACTGAAGAATAAAAAAAAATCTTTGCATACTACCTGCAGATTCTTAAAAAGACAAACCACATGTTTCATTTCTTAAAATTTTTTGTCATAGATATCACAAATCATAACTATAACTTTCAAAAACATGGTATTTCGAGATCTAAAGATGGTAAGGGACCAGAGAGCGCTTTTGGTAGCGACACTCAGGGGGCAGAGCATGAAATGGCAGCAGCCCCTTCAGGCTCTTTAATTAGATGGTAGATCAGAATGGCCTGAAGAGCTTTTGAAATTACTGGGCCCACCTGCTCAGTTTTTCCTCTGTCAACTTGAGAGAAGACCTCTTGCATCTACATTGCAAACAGTCTCCCAGGTTCTGTTGTTGTTTTATGCCTGATGCTCTCACTATTTCTGTGGTCCTTACCTAGCAGAGTGACCCATGCTATAATCTCAGCATTTTGGGGGCCTAAGGCAAGAGAAGTATGAATTTGAGCCCAACTTTGGCAATTCAGTGGGTTAGTTAGGTCCTTTCTAAAGAAAAAAATGCTGGGAATATAACCTTGTGCAAAGGCCCTGGGTTCAATTCCAAGTACTACACACACACACACACACACACACACACACACACACACACACACACACGCACACACATGCACACACACACACACACATTTATTCATTCATACATACTCACACACAAAGAGAACAGTAGTTCTCATACTTCTAAAAAGACAACTTCCTGATTCCACCAGAATTTATGATTCAATGTGTAGGATAATGGAATTTTAATTTCTAACAAGCTCCCAAGGGATGCGGGTGGTCCAGAGCCCATAGGGTAGTTTCAGAGTCAGTTTAGTAGAAAGGGCATCAGCTCTGTTACAACCTGACTCCTGATTTTCTTTGCTCACATGAAACCAGTGCAGGGGTCATGAGGTCCAGCTAGGCTAAGCCATGTCCTTGTCTCATCTGTGACATCACTATTGCTTTGTATTGCAGTGATGCGCTCAGATAATTTTTACATCCACTCAATGCCAGGTTTCCCTGGTCCTGGATCCATTTTTTACTTCTGAAGTCTCATGGGAACTTCTGTGGAATTGATGCCTAACCTGGTGAAATAAGTCCTATTCTGCTATCGCACTACAGAGTGTCCCTAGTAACAGTAACAAGAATGTATGTTTCAAAAAGAGAAGAGTTCTGAAGATTCTTTCTGCTAGAAAATGAGAGAACATTTGAGATGGTGAATGTGCTAATTATCCTCAAATGATCATTATGCAAAATATATGTGTATTGAAACAGGATACTCTGTGCAAATGTATGGACAGATATTATGTGCTAATTAAAAAGAGAAATGCTTTATGGTCGATTCTAGTCCTATGAAATATTACATACAGTTCTGGATATCAAACTCCACCAGTTGTACGAACCCATATTCTTGCAAAATGCAAGACCTTAAAGGGATAGCAATCAGAGGAAGACAGAGCCACTTCCCATAAACTACTACATACACTTTGTTTTCTGACTGAAGGAAAAGACAATGTTAATTACTTATCCCTGTACCCGAAGCAGTGCAGTTGAGTGCAAAGCCAAGCTGGTTTTGAAGGAGAAGATCTCTGTTCCATTACTTCAGATTCTTTCTTTCACCTGCTTGTTCTCTACATCAAGCACTGAAAATTGCCCTCAGCAAGGTCACCAGAGAGCTCCCCCGTTGCCAGCTCGAAAGGTCACTTTTCAGTTTCTGTCCTTCTTGACCTTCGTGCTGTGCTTGACTGTGATGATTAGTCTGTTCTCAAAAACTTCCTTCTCTCTCAGTTCCTGTGACATTGTTCTCTCCTGTTTTTCTTTTCCTCCAGCTTTTCGGGTTTTAATTATTTGTACCGTGTCTTTGCAACCTTTTTTTCTTGCCAACCTCCACAAGACTTAAATTCTGCTTGATAATTTCTTAAATTTTACTTGATCAATTTCTTTGCATGATAACAGTTTATTTATTTATTTATTTATATCCTGGGCAGTATTATTTTATAATCTAGTCTGTCTCAGTTATCTATATTTTATAATTTTCAAATATTTCTAGATTACCTTCACTCCTGCTGCTTATTCCTATGTTTTCCAAATTCTATGGCAATATATACCTTGATTTCTTCCAGAACTTTCAAACATGACTCTTCAGCTTAGATTGCAAACTCTAGAGGGTATCATTCACT
Source organism: Petromus typicus (assembly GCA_004026965.1). Classification (NCBI taxonomy): domain Eukaryota; kingdom Metazoa; phylum Chordata; class Mammalia; order Rodentia; family Petromuridae; genus Petromus; species Petromus typicus. Next base: position 30,524 of record PVIR01007821.1, on the reverse strand, counting down.
TCACGGTCTTGAAGAATGGTGTACCCTACATTTGTACCAGAGGCAACCTGGCAGCCATTGACAGTGGACTTCATGCCTGCTGTCTCACTAAACCCTTCTTGAAGTACATTTATTCTTTTTATTTCATCTGCCACATCGATGCAGCCTTTGCTATGGCTCAGTCTCTGATAAAAGTCTGAGTGAAATTTTCATGTCACTTCTCTGCCTCTCCTCTCAGCCTTCTCATCCATATTCTCCACACTCCGGGGAGTAACTTACCATGCATTAGATATCTATTTGCCCATTATTTTTAAAGTGTGCATCATAGAAATTCCTTTATGATCTTTAACTGCCCTCCCCAGGTTACTTCCTTCTCATCTTTCCATTTTTGTATATCCTCAGTGCACAACAGAGTCTGAAAACTGTTTGTTACCAATCCATAATGAGATAAAGAGCTTAAGCCAGAATATAAATCAATGGACTGCTTCCGTTGTCAAGAAAGTTTGGCAATTAAATATAGAATCAGATAAAATAGTGTGCTCAGTGGCCTAATAGGCTAATTCTCTGGTAAAAGCTTCTTTCCTTCTCACAGACTAGTAAAACCCACAGACCACATTTCAAGTGACACTACCCTGCACTCAAGCTATAATTAGCCCTTCTTTGCTCTTTCTGTACTTGCTGTTCTCTGAAACTTGGTTCTCTCTGAGCCTAGTGTTCTGTTCCCTAAGAACGTCCCTCTGTGGCTTTCTTTTCTTTATTCAAATCTTTATTGGTACATTATAGATAAACACCTTCATCACTTCTTACTACCAAATCCATTACCATTCAAGTATGTCCCTTGTCTTTCTAGGAACATAATCTCTCAGGCAGTTTTTCGTTATGTCCAGCCATTAAAACTTTGCCAGATTTATTATAAAAAACTTATTTTGTGTGTCTGTACTTCTGTTAAATGCTTTGAAGACAAGAAGCATTTCTTTTCATCTCTAGAGTGCAGTGCTTTACCCAGAGCATACTGTGTATTAGATAAATATTAATTGGACTTTGAATGGATATTCGTCAGTCTTGTCTGGAAAATAAATAACTGTGTTTCAAAGACAGGAGATAGGACATGAGATATGCACTGGGAAGAAAACTTGCAAAGAGTACAGGAGAATGAGAGGAAATTCAGAGGCCTTAGAGGCATTAAGCAGCTATTGCTGTCTTTGAGAGGAAAGGACAATGTGGGGCAAGTTATGTGACTAAATGTAGGCCTTCTAACAGGATTAAGATAGTTACAACTGCCAGGCAGGAAATGGATGAAAAAAGCAGGTTATTTGTAGAAAATTGAGTTCCTACTTATTAATTTAGAACAGTTATGTTCTTCTTACCACATCTGTGTTATAATAGAACACATTCTTATTCTGGCACCTTTTGAGGATATTCTTTTTTTTGAGACAGAGTTTCACCTTGTAGTTCAGGCTGGCCCTGAGCTCAGCCTCCAACTCACATCACAGCAATCCTCCTGCCTCTACCTCCTGAGTGCTGGGATTACAGGCGTGAGCCACCACGCCCGGCACTGTGGTATGTGGTACTGATTGCTACTGGGCGTGAGTCTCCACACCCAGTACTGTATGTGGTTACAGGAAATGGAACCTGGGCCCTTGCACTTGCAAGACAGGCCCTGGAACCACTGAGCTAAATCCCTGGCCCAAGGATATTCTTCTTAATGCCTAAAGTCTTCTCTAGTTACAAACATACATATACATATGCATATATGTGTATATATATATACATACATATACATATGCATATATATATATATACACACATGTATATATGTTTGTGTATGCATATATATGTATGTATATTTTGGCTTTTTGAGACAGAGTCATGCTTTGTAGTTTAGGCTGGCCCTCACCTCAGCCTTGAACGCACAGCAATCCTCCTACCTATGCCTCATGAGTTCTGGGATTACAGGCATGAACCACTACACCTGGCCTTGTGGCATGTGGTACTGATTGCTGGTGGGTGTGAGTCTCCACGCCCAGCATTGTTGTGTGGTTACCAGGGATGGAACCCAGGTCCTTGCACTTGCAAGGCAGGTGCCAGAACAATTGAACTAAATTGTGGCGATTCAGATTCACGGAACAGCCTCCTCAGAAAAAGAACGTCCATGGATACTAAGTTGTTGTTTGCCTAGCCCACATGTGTGGATAAGGGAAGGAGAGAGGAGGTGATAAGTTCAAAAGGTAGGTTGATTCAAAGTAAAGAAAGGTATTCAGTATAAGACTCAGGAGAATGTACTTTAATCTTCTGGTCATGGGAAATTGATGAATATTTCTGAGAGCAATGTGGTATTGCAACAGCGAACTATACCATTTATCTTTCACTTAATAGCTGAAAGAGGATGTTTTACTTTCATTCCATGAAGCAGAAATGTGGTCAGCATTTTTTTTTTTCTGTAGAGCTGGAGAACAAATATTTGAGGCTTTGTGTGCCTTACAGGTTTTTTTTTTGTTGTTGTTGCTTTATTTTATATTTTTTGTTTGTTTGTTTTGGTTTTGGGGCTTTTTTGAGACAGGGTCTCACTTGTATAGTTCAGGCTGGCCCTGAGCTCACTGTGTAGCCCAGACAAGCCTGGAACTCACAGCAGTCCTCCTGCCTCTGCCTCTCAAGTGCTAGGATTACAGGCATGAGCCTCCACACCCGGCATGTGGTATATGATACTGATGTCTGGTGAGTTTGAGTCTCCATGCCTTACATTGTTGTGTGTGGTTACCAGAATCAAACCCAGGCCCTTGAACTTGCAAAGCAGGCGTTGGAACCACTGAACTAAATCCTCAGCCCTCAGCTTTTGTTTTTATCATCGCAATAATGACTTTTGGCCTATCCATCCCTAACACAGCACTAAAATAGATATGATCTCCTTCACACATGGGAAAACGAGAAGGGACAGAGCCCTATCTTAAACCCAGAAAGGCTTGTAAAAGAAGTTATTGCAGTAGTTAAAATATATATGGCTGTTGCCATATATAAAGCACTCTTCTCAGTATTTTGAACATATTTTTCTTAAAACAGAATTAGAAGTTGTAATTTTGCCCCATTAGTCAGTGAGAAAAATGAGATCTGAAAGCTTGCTGGTGTCACGTGATTATTAAGCGGTGCAGACAGGATTAGAAACTCCCAATCTGGTTCAAGGTATTGCATCCTGAAACCTTGTGCCTTGCTATCATTTAAAAAGTCAAAGGGAATTTTATCATATGCTTTAGCTGAATTTAAAAGCTAGATTTGTTTGAAAAACTAAAGGTGTAAATGAATGCCACAGTGTATGACAGGTAATGTGAAGTAGGAAGAAAATGTGCACAAGGAAAAAGGAAAAGACAAGTAGGGGAAGGTAAAGGAAGGAAAGAAAAAAAATTGATAGTAAAACAAAAAGGAGACAAAGCTTATGTATATAGGGGGCAGAAAATTTTAAGGAGGGCAGGGGAAAGGGAAAATGAGAATCAAAATGTGTCATGTACAGGTACAATTTCTCGATGTTGAATGTGGTCATAATATTTGTATAAAAAGTACCAATAAAATCAATTTTGAAGAAACTAGATCAAGGCTATCTAAGAATCCAAAGACTTTCTATGAAAACTGGGTACTTAAATTATGGTTGTTCTACATTTTAAAGTCCCATGGACTCATCTATCATCCATGGGAATGTTTGGCTGTCTTTAAATACAAAGAATTGTTTCATTTTTTAAAAAATCTTTAAGAGTTGGTAGTCTTTTTCTGTATCAAGGCTTAAATAAAAGTCTTTTGTAATATACCTTTTCTTCCAAATGTAAGACTCCCCATGCTCCCCAATGTAATGATAATGTTATAAGTAACAATCTTTGTGATGTTTATTCAGTATTTGTTCTGATGTCAGAAAGCGAATCAGCAAATTGGAATCTGGGAGATTTTATGAAATTAGACCTCATAGTGATAATGAATTGTGAAGAGTTTCTCTTTTACAATGCCTCTAGAGCATAAATGATTCAATTAAGGATCATAGATTAAGTTAATGACTGTGTTTGTAAATCATATCCTGATGTTAAAGACTCCACATTTTGGCAACATCCAAAGTAGCACAATAATAACTGCTCAAATGTACTATATTATATATAGCAGCAGACAGGAATGTCACGCTGACTTTCTTATTTTCAGAAATATGATTTCTTTTTCATTTCGACCAAAACTATATAATAGAAATATGTGGAATCAGTCAGAAAAGATTTCAGATTTTAGCTCCACAACATTAGACGTTAGAAAAAGGAGATCTCTAAAGCTCTCTGGCTATGGTCTATATATGAAAATGAAGAGTCTAATAAGTAGCCTAGAAGATTTTATGTGAGATTTTTTTTTCCCTGAGAACATGTGACATGATAAACATGCTTAAAATATTTTTTCTCTCTTTTCTACTTGAGCTCTTTCATTGGAAATTTAACATTAAAAGTTACTAGTCTGGATGATACAGAGATAACTGTTAAGTCTTACAGAGCAAAATATTGGACATATTCATAAAATGGTAAAAAAATAGGTTTTATGAATAAATTGGGGGAATGCTTGGTTACAGAGACTAGAGAATGTACTAGGTAGTTTGAATTAAGAATATCTTCCCAATCTGTGCAATTATTTTCTAAAGGGACTCTGTATTCTGACTTGAAGATAAATTTGTATATATGTAAAAAGGCTGAAAGCATTTTAACTGTGTATCTGAGAATGTCTTCCATGTTTTTTGTACATTTTATCTATATCTTTGGACATTTTATGTTTCTATGTAAAAAATTTCCCATGAAAAATTCATTTGTCACCACGTCATCTTTATGTAGACAGGAAAATGAAAGAGCAGCCAAACCGAAGAACGATCTGTGAAAGGGAATGTGCGCCCTCTAGTGATCCGTATTTTTTTTTCCTCACAAGGACGTTTACAGCTTTTCAGTTTCATCATTTTAAAAAAAAACTTCTAATTTGATTTTTAAATAAATAGCTCAGGATTTTTGACTCAAGTATATTACATTGTAAATTCATAGATTTATTACTGTGACAATATTTCATCTATAATTGAAGAGAGTATTTCCATTAACTTGTGTTAAGATGATTTTCTTGTACAGAATTATGTTTCTCAGGAATTTTCAATTTATTGAAAATGAAAAATAAGCTGAAGGCATCAGTGTCCTAGTAACATTTTATTTTCAAATATCTGGTCATGAAATTTTTTTCTTTGTGCTTTTTTTTATTCCTTGACATTGTAAATAATTCATCCAGTACGGCTGGCATCTTAAAATTCAGGGGATTACTTTAGTTTTTAATTTGTGAGTGTGTTTCTCTGCAAGCTGTGTGGATAGATGGTGTAGAAATGACTTTGATCATGTCCCACTTTAGAATTAAGTATTACCAACTTATTTGAAATAATTAAGATATGAACTGAAATTTAACTAGGGAGATTATTTTAATGTCATGCATTTCTATCAGGTATTGAAATGTTTTGCTTAAGTTTTACTTTTTGCAGAGAAGCAGTATTTTTGTAACAGCTTAATTCTATTCAGTGCAATCACATATCCTAGAACAAAAAAGATTAGTGTCAATGCTAGATAACTCATGTACATTTCTGGCATTTATAACTTTGTATCTAAAGGCCTGCATTTTAATCTGCACTATTTTATGCACATTAAACATAATTTGACAAGCCATAGTTGATACTGAACAAGACATGCAATTTTACGGGTAGTATTATATGCATGGGCTAGACTTCCAATTTTAATGCATACATTAAATAGATATTTTTTTAGTGCAAGGTAAACTACACAGAAATGGATTTTTTAGTATCTTTTAAAGATGCATTCCAGTGAAATCTGGAATCATTAAATTTTACTATACTGGAGCATATTATTTTATGAATAACGTGCTTAAATTTCCACACTTAAAATTAAAAATACATTTTAAGCAGTCCAAACATAGGGGATTGATTTTTTGATAAGAATATTAGTATGACAGTTTTTACCAAGAAAAGATGTTGTCTTTTCATATCTATTATATTGTTTCAAGTGCTATGTAAATGAGAGAAGAGTTCATAGGCTTTTATTATAACACCCTCAGATTTTGTCTAATTTGAGTGCTGCATGAACATAGTAATGTGATTAGAATGCCAAAACTGTAATGTAAGCAAAGCTGACCTCATCTGCATATACTGGTGCAGAACCTAATTAGAGAAGTAAATAAACAAAAGTTTCACTTCAAGACCATCTTGAGTTTTACACTTTTACAATGGGGAGTAAGACATAAATGAACACAAAAGAAGTTAACTAGTTTGTTTAAAAATGTCATACAATGATCAGGGTTTAAAAACTATGCTACCTGGGCCAGGCCGTTAGCTCAGTGGTTCAGGTGCCTGTGTTGCAAGCACAAAGTCTGAGATTTGATTCCTGGTAACCACATAACTAATGCCAGGCATAAAAACTCACATCCACCAGCAATCAGAACCACATATCACAGTGCCAGGTGTGGTAGCTCACGCCTGTAATCCCAGAACTTGGGAGGCAGAGGCAGGAGGATTTCTGTGAGTCCAAAGCTGAATGCAGGGCTACAAAGTGAGTCTAGGGCCAGCCTGAACTACAAAGTAAGACCCTGTGTCAAAAAACAAAAAAAAAATAAAAAATAAAACAAAACTGTGCTGCCTGACTTTCACTTTAGTGTGTTTTTTGGTGCATCATCTTTACCTTATAAAACATTTCAGCATATACACAAAAACATATCCCCTGGATACTGAAATAGGTTAGGTAATCATATTACTCTGTGTTCCTCCCTTGTACATAAGAAAGGCCATGCATGGACATCTGTGTGTGTCTACACAAACTCTGTTGTCCAGGGAGGTCATTTTATCTAAGCTTTGGCTTTTCTCCTGTTAAAATTTTTCTAGTTCCCTATGTTTATGAAAATGTAGCAAATAACAAAGGGCCAGGGATTTAGTTCAAGTGGTACCATGCCTACCTTGGAAGCACAAGGGCCCAAGTTCAATTCCTGGTACCACATACACACAAAAAAAGAAAATGTAGCGAATACCTATACTTAGCACAATTCAAAGTTATAAACAGATTTAAAGTATTAATAGAGTTTATACTTAATTTCCTTTGATATTTTATGGGAAACATCATTTGTGTCATTGCATTTTCAAGTAAAATCATAGAGTACACAAAAAAATGGATATACACTTGAAGAGTTTACCATACTAATAAATGTCTGAAAGTTAATTGCCATAATTGTGAGGAGTACTTCATGATATCTCAGTAAATTTACTATGAAAATATCTATACCAATTTTCTTTTTCTGATACATGCATATTTTGTCAGACAGTCAGACCGACAGGCAGGCAGGCAGACAGGCAGACAGATAGAGGTAAGTAGACAAAGACAGAGACAGACAGACAGAGAGAGAGATAAACTTTTCCCAAGAGAAAAGTTGATTGGGAAAGAGTAATGAGAGCTTGATCAAGAAAATATTTTATAGAAGCAATAGATCTTGACCTGGGTTGTGGAAGATGACCAGATCTTTATCAAATAGTCTGGGACCGTGAGAGTACCCACATGAGATTTCAGAGTAAAACATCTCATTTTCTAATGCTCCAAAGAAGAAAGATAATTTTTAAAAATACAATATGGAAAAATTTTAAGTCTTATCTCAAAAAGAGGTATTACATATGTTAATACTAAGAGAAAATTATAATTGTGTTTATGTTATTATTAAATCTTGGTTTCTAGGTGATTAAATTGTATGTTAATTATTGGTTTGATAAATGACCTTGTCTAGGCCTAGAGCCATTGGAACCTGCAATTATATATCACAGGCATCTGTCCCGTGATAGGACAGACCTTTACCCTCAAACTTGTTCCCGAGACTCATCAGATTTCTATGAATTTCTATGTGCAAGGATCTTTAAATATGTACAGTGGCTTTTCATAAACTTAGATCACTAATCAAATTAGTTACATCTGGGAGCTTAGAAGATTTTTATTTTCAAACTTTATACATTTGGGAGGGATGAGTTGCAAATGATAAATTGAAAATGACTTAGTTAAATTTTATGTAAAGGTATCATTTGATCCTTTATATGACAGTTGCTATACAGAATCACAGAAGAGGAGCAATGCCCCAAGTGAGGTGCTTTTAGTGTAATTAATACATTTATTGTATCTCACAAGATCTCTACAGTGATATAAAATTGGTAATTCCAAACTGAAAGATTCTAAAACTGCAAGTATTGAAGTGTTTCTTTAGTCCTGTGTAAGTATTCTGTTTTGGCTTTTAATTTAAGTACACATGTTACATGTGTGACATCTCCCAGGGCTGATGACAAGGAGGTGTAATTTGTGTATTTTGAAGCCTTTTTATGGGAGATTCATCTGGATGAGACTGAATCTGCTTGTGCAAAATGATCTTGGGGAAACTTTTGACTTTCTGATTATTTGGAGAATATGCACCATGTGTTTTGATACGTTGAATCTTTCACAGAGTAGAAAGTCTTTTTGAATAACATCATGGTTTAGCAATATATGTTTTTCTAGTAAAATACTCAAAAACCTTGTTTTCTTAATACTTTGTTAGTTTTCAAATTTTAGTTTCAGGAGTTTGTGATGAGTAGACTTCTAAAAGAGTGGCAGTTGTCAGTTTACTGTTAATAATAAAGATAGATTTCCAACATACATGAATGTTATAGGACAGAGTATTCACCCATCAGGATAGTGTCACCAGTCAAATGGATATTCTTTCATTCAGTTCAGATAGATATCAGAGTGGCAAAGTGCGGCTGTCTTGATGTCAGCTCTTTCAGTGTCAGCATCTCTTTGTCCTTAGTGTTATATCTCTAAGCTTTGACTGCCAGTGTCTCTTAGCTGGTGAGATTACAGCTCTTAGAATCTAGTTCCTGGCAGCTTCCAGGTGCCCATATTAACTCTTCAGCAACTGAGGCTCATGGTTTCTATAGAAGCTTCCCGAAACTTCCAGCAGCTCCCATTGTCCTCTCTGAAGCTCTTCTCTAGGCCTCAGTAGGTCTCTTCAGGTCACCTCAGATCTTGACTCTTTGCAGTTCTGCCACTGGCCGGAGTTCAAGATCAAACCCTTAGTTAGTATTGTCAACTTGAGTAGAGTGACATGAGTGGAGTTGCTCAAAAACAAAACAAAACAAACAAGCAAGCAAAATCTTGCAATAAGATTGTCCAAGCAAGGCTTTCCGTGGGGCATGTGCTGTACCAAAGGGAAATACTGACCTAAAGAGATCCCCCCCTAGGATGCCTCAAGGAGTGGGAGGGATCTGTTTCTATGGATAGAAGTGTCAGACCCATACACGTATACAGTCTCTAATGCTTCATGGATTTATTTGGAGCCTTTCAAGTAGTAACAGTATGGAATTACCCATCCTAGCTGCAGGGCTGAGCCATCTAGGATAGGTCCATGTTTAAAGCCTGTTCTGGCCAAGGTGAATATCTCTGGGAGATGCCATGAGTGACCTAGAACAACTGGAGCAGCAGCTGCTTTGTGATCAACTCACACATTTTTTCCGAAGTATCAGGGCAGAAGATGCACCTGCTGCTGCTTTCAGAGCATCTGCAGGAGTCCCAGTGCTGTCTACAGCCTGTGGGAACATAAGGATTTCAACAAAGTGGCAGTGATCCCAGGTTTTTCCCTGACTGTCCTCCATCACTTCTCAGAGTGGCAGCAGTGATGGCTTGAAATGGTGAGGGAGGCATTGTGGCTGTTGGCAAAGACATAGCTCCTGTTGGAGGGGGATCAGAAGCGAATGTGGCATGGGACTTAAAGGGTCAGAAAGAGGCAGTGAGAAGGACAGGCCTGATGACTCCCATAAAATGGGCCTGTTTAGCTTTCAGAAGGAAAAGAATGGGATCCTGCCCCAATTTCCTATCTCAGTGAGAGGAAGAATCATCTTGTGACTAGAGAGTAAGAATTTAGAATTTTATTGTTAGATGAAGGGTACTGTACATTGAGTAAAGTGAGACTGAATTTGACAGATAAAGGCTGATGATAGGCAAAAGTGTATTAAATGTGGAGTGAACTGTGTGAAGAAATAATAAGTATTTTATTGCTGAGTTGATTACAAGAGTGTAGGGGCATATTAGTATGTATCGGTGCCTCAGCAATATAGTTGCAGGAGTTTTGAGCATGGTAAAGAAATAATAAAAATGAATAATTTTATGAAGAAGTGAAAATACACAGAATTCAGGATTTAATATGATCTTAAAAATTGCCCTTCAGTGTTTATCTTAAGAACTAAAAAAAAATAACTTAGCTTTAGTTGATAATTACTCAGCCTCAGGTAGTACAAAATAGGAAAAAGTACTTATAACAAAGGACTGGAAAGAACAGATAGCACTTAATTTATAAACATGTAGAGATTTAAACTAAAAGAATCTGTTAATTTACATGTAACTCAGCAAGCATATACTAATACTATTAAATAGGAGTGGAAAACACAAGAACTGCCTGATAACCCACAGGAAATAATGAAACCGTAGCTGCCAAATTGATACTGAATAAAATATATGCACAATTGTTACTTAGCAGCCAGGGTCAGCGTATGATGCAAGAGATGGTGTTCACTGTGCAGCGGAAATGTCACTGACATTTAACACTCAGTGGAATGCATGTGAGGTCTTTAAACTCTGTTTCTGCTTCCCCTTCACCCTTTGTTCCTCTCTGTTGGCACAGAGATGGGGACGTCTACTGGCACTATTTTGGAAGGAAAATAATACTACTACTGGGAGTAACTGCTAGAATTCAAAGGCAAAGTGCTGAATAGTAGATGCTGGAATGTAAGCTGACTGCATGTTACACTTGGACAAAAAACGTTTTGGTAAAGAAATCAGGGATGTGATTTAGGTAGCAATCCCAAATTGAAGCAACAGGAAAAAAATACTAAAAGTAAGATTAGGTCACCAATAGCACAGAGCATGAAACCTGTATAAATTTGTTTAGGCTCTATCTGTTTGCTTAGGAATCAAGATGTCACAATAATGATAGAGAAAAAGAAGTAAGGCTAGGAATTGAGAATATGATAAACTCATTGGGGTTTTTTGGGGGTTTTTTTTGCTTCATTCCATATCAGACAGGATTGTAACATAGTAACCTATATTCCTAAGAGTACTTTTTCCTATGCAACAGTCTTCCTCAAAATTTTCTTACAAATATTTGAAATTTTCAAGATGTCTAAATCACAAAAGGGTTTCTGTAATGTTACATTAGATTCTGATGCAAAAAGGAATTCCAAGCGTCTGGTGCAATCCAGTTTCAAATTTAGAGCAGGTGGGGGTGGAAAGGTTAGGGGGCAAAAGAGAAATAAGAGATGTTATGTGCATCCCCCAGCTCCTCACAGTAAATATAATCATGGAAAGCAAACTTGTAGTAATAAACAATAAAAAAAATTTAAAAGATGAACAAAAACTTGAATGAGAAAAAATAATCTCTGTCTAATTTAACATTCTCATGCCTGAATGGATCTGAATTATAAGAACTACACACCAACTGGTGTCCAGGACTCCCTCAGAATCTTCACAGAGCAGAGAGCAGACAGTTACCATGGCGTTGACTTCACAAAGCCTTCATTGTGGAGAGATAACCAATTTATTTGGCAGGGCTTCCGACTCTAGAAGCTCATTTAATACTAATTCATTGAAAAGGTGTTTTTGATCAGTCTTTTAAAATTGTCCCAGTGCGAACTGAGTCCTAGTTTCTCTATCTAAAGTGTTGTTTGTTGTTGTTGTCGTTGTTGTTGTTGTTGTTTAGAGGCTTTTCTGAGCCAAACTCCTTGATAATGTGGACTAATGCATTCTTATCTCTTATTTATGAAATAAATGTCATGCCTGGCACAAAGTAAGCGCTCAGCATGTGCTTGTGGGAGAAAAAAAGAGATGGTTGATTTTTTACAAGAAGAAAATATCCAATTTTACATTTTCAAAATGATAAATGTATAAAGTGTTCACTTCCAAACTGAATCACCTTGATCCCTTATTTCAGTGGTTATCAATAAAGCATGGTTATCACCTGTGCAAACAAGACTAATATAAGCATAATTCCTAATGGACATCTTTCATGAGTTTAGCCCTTAGGAAATATCTCCCAGATGTGACTTTAATGTACAACAATACCTTGAGTCAACTTTAAATTTCGTGGACTTATAAACAGAAATAGGCAACATTTGCTCTGAGCAGTCCCAATGAAAAGGGTATGTATGGGAAGAGAGAGAACAAACCTAAAGGGTTAATTTCACAGTGACTGGTACATATTGATTCATGTTCCTGAGTCAGAGAGTATTTGATACATCATTTGGTCAGACTGACTTAAGAGGAATAAATTTGACCATTGTGCTGAGAATGTATTATAGTAACAAATCAAATTTTCAGTCCAGAAATTTTTCAGAAGAGTCATCAAGGCACTTGACTTCCTCAGAGGAGTTGCAAAACTAAGGAATGGCTCTGGGGATTCTCAGGAGCACAAGGCGAGTTTTATGCCTAGAAGTGTGTCAGTAAAACAAAACAGAGGATAACATTAAGGGATTTTATCAAAGTCAAATCATAACAGGACCACATTTAAGGCTTTGGACTGTATCCTCAGAAAATTGAGAAATCTTTTAGTGGTTTTTGTGAATGAGAGGAATAAGATTGATTTTGGAAATGATAATTTTGCCAGTAGTATGTAATATAAATTGAATAATTTCTAAACAATTTCCCTGGGGACCCACTGAGACACTGTTGCAGTTGTGCGCTCATATTTAATGGCAACACACATAAAAGTGCTTGCCGAGTGCGCTGAGAAGCAGACATTCTGGTGATATTTGATCAGTTAGACTCTGCATTGATTGAATATAGAAGAAAGATTATCTTAGTCTACTCAGGCTGCTATACAAATATTAACTGAGAATTATGTAAGTTAACTGACCTCAGATTGGAATATAATATAAATGTCATAAACAATAGAAATTTCTTTTCCTTTGTTCTAAATCTTGGAAATCAAAGGCCAAGGTGAGAAAATATTTGGTATTTGATGAGGGATGCCTTTCTGGTATACACCAAAATGATGGCATCTTGCTGTGTCCCCATGTAGAAGGAGAAAATAACTCTGGCTTTTTTGGCCTCTTTACAAGGCATTTATTACTTTTGTGAGTCATCACTCCTCCTGAACTGATAACTTCTCAAAGGACATCTCTTACTACTATTACACTGAAGTTTAGGGATAAAACTCAACAGGTGAATTTTCAGGAGAGACAAATATTTAGACAAGGACACAGAAGATAATATCAGTGATGATAAATGGTGATGACCCTTGGAGATTTTTTTCTTTTTTTTTAAAATTCAAATCTTTATTGGTACATTATGAATACACATCATAATCACATTCAACATTGAGAGTCTGTGCCAGAATATGACACAACTTGATTCTCATTTTTCCCCTTCCCCCGCCCACCCTGAAACTGTCTACCCCCTACAACATAAACATAAGCTTTGTTTCCTTTTTAAATTACTACCACATTCTTTGCCCCCTCGTTGACACTTAGGGATTTTTAAAATGCTGGCCAATTACCAATTTAGGGAGGCAAACCAAACGTTTTTATCTTGAGGTAGAATGTGAAAGAAGCTTTGGCAGAGAAAGAGAAAAGATATCCAGTAGGCAGATAGAGCTCTGGAGCCCAGAGTAAATGAGCAAATCTGAGATATTCATGTCAGATTTATTATTATATAGTTTTCACTTCAAGTCATGAGAATTAGTGGAATCGCTAGTGAGAGAAAGTAAAATAGGCAGCAGACGATTGATAATGAACTACATCTTCAACTCTGATAATAGTAGGATCCGGGAGGTGAGCTGCAAAGAAAAATCACTGGTGATTACAGAAACAACACAAAGTAGATGAGAGTGAGAGTATGGAGGTGAAGAAGGAGAATTTCAGAGTTCAGTCGCAGGGGGAAATTTTATTACACAACAGGAAAATGAAATTCTCCACTGACCACAGTAAAAAGATAAGTCTATCAGATAATATTTGTCTTGAGAATTAATGACTAAAGAGTGAAAAGGAGTAAAAAATAGTAAACTGAACAACTTTTGTGAAACATTTGTCTTTGTGGATACAAGTGCATGTGTGAAGACTAGGAGAATTGACTTAAAAAGAAGTAGGAGTCAATGAAATACATGTAAGTTTCCAAATACAAGTGCATGGGTGGGTTTGAAATTAAAATAGGTAATTAAAACATATGGATGCTTGAGGAATAAAATAATAGAAAATAGAGGGATTGACTCAGTAACAGGAGGGAAACTCGAAAGAGAAGACAGTAAGAAGGAAGGCTGGATGTAGAAAGAAGGTGAACCATTTGGACATAGGAAAAAGAAACACGTTTTATCTGGTGTTTTAACTAGAGATAAAATAATCTCAACAAATAAAGTAAAAAAGTTAGCTGAGGAAAATTATGCAGTTGATAAAAATGATACATGAGCAGGGATCACATTACTGTTTAGTGTAACTGGGGCCTCATCCCACTGGAAAACACTAATACACTACATAAGATATACATCATAATTATCTGACTAAATCACTAGAGGTCTGAGGTATTTCTGCAGCAACTCCAAGCTCTCACTGGTTGATACTGCTGGAGCATTACCCCTCCTCAGCCTTCTAGGCTTCTCTCGTGGGAACGTCTTTGTTGGGTCAAAGAATAACAGTTTCTTTAAAGGCATTGCGATAGTAAACATGCATAAATGTTGACTGGAATGTAATATGGTACTCTGAGTTTGATAGGCAACTAAATGATCATAGTCAAAACTATTGGTTTAACAAGTTAGTATCAGTGAAGAAGGGAGAAATTTTTATTTCATGAATATAGAACTCTACTTTTAAAGCAACGTTATAAATGAAGAAATCAGAATTTTGACAATTAAATTTATAGAAAAACAAATGCAGGAAAGGTAACAATGACCATGTATGAAAAACTAAAAATCACATAAAGATTCAGAAGGCATGGACAAATTAAAGAAAGTATTTGACCTCATTTGCAGGGATGAGAAGAATCCATTTCCCTGTTCTCTCAATCTCCTTTTGAGTATTCTCCAAAAATAAGTCACTATATATTTATTACTAGGAACCATGCAATCTTTGAGGTGAAAAACATAATGATTTAGTAGAGGAACTAAGTTCCTCACCCAAAATGGAGTGTCTAAAATCAATTAAATTAAATTTTCTGAGCCTCTGTTTCCTTATATGAACAGAGAAATTGATAACACATAATAATAGGATTTTGCCTGAATAAAAATGTGTATATGTTTTTGTAAAGGTTTCCTCTTTCTCCAAATCTCTATATCAGGTTAATTTTAAAATAATACTATGCAATTCATTTTGAAGAATTCTAATCGACTTATATGATTCAAAGCCTTGAAAGTTGAGCTTTAGAAATCAGTTTGCAAGGTTGATAGAACTAGTTTAATGATAGTTTATGTGAAAAATTCTAAGAAGTTTCAGGTCAAATTAACAGCAAAGTGAATTGAAATTTTAATATTGATATGCAAATATTGATTAAAATCATTACAACTCAAAAATATTATAAAACAAGCTGATCATGTGTTCTTCCTTGATTGCACTCTATATTACTGATATGTTTCCTCCAGGTGCAAAATTTAGAAAATTTTAGATACGGACAAATTGTGGAAAGTCCCCTGAAACAATTATGAGTAGGGTAGGCTGACCATGAGGTGCCGTGGATGAGTTTAAATAAATATATATTGTGAAACAGAAAATACTCAAAGTGAAATAGGGTGAAGGGGAAAAATAATGAGATTATAACAAAAAAGAAAGGAAACACAGTTTGTGTATATAGAGGGGGTGGTAGGGTGGGTAGGGCTATGGGAAAAAATGAGAATTAAGTTGTGTCATATAATGGTACAAATTCTCATTGTGGAGTGCAATCATGATATGTATATGTAATGTACCAATAAAGATTTCAATTTTTTAAAAAGTTGCTTTAAAATATTTGAGGGTTTTAACAGAGAAGTTAAGAGAACGATGATTAAAAGTGATTTATTTGGTAGCTTACATTTCTGTATTTTTTTGTTCCACAAATTTTCTCAAATTTTATTTCTGATAACACCTACTTATCTATTCAACACATTTTGATTTGTATAATGCATTTTAGATTAGAGAAGCTGTCAATTCTGTCTTCATTGATCCTTTATACATGTTCAAATAAAGGAGCTTTTCTTCAGGAAAAATTTACCCTCATTCAGACTTGTGCCTGGAATGGCTCTTCTAAAATCTATGAGTTTTAAGTTGTTATATTTTATTTTCAAATGCATTATTAATTTATTAATAACACATATATATATTTATGATATGAAATATTTTTTGATACATGTATGAAATATAGATGATTAAATATAAAATTAATTACCATATTATACCACTCATTTGTAATTGTTGTGATGAGTATAATTAAAGCCTGTACTGCAAACATGTGCTAAGAAAAATTTAAAAATACAAACTTCATTTTCTTAACAAGTCTCGTATATACACAGTAGTGTAATATTAAATCTAGACACCATGTTGCAAAATATATGTCTTCACTTATTTCCCCTATTTGATATCCTTGGCCATCATCTTATCAAACACTCACTTCTTCAGCCACATCTTGGTAACCACCATTCTGTTCTCTGCTTCTATGACTTAGACTACTTCAGATTGTACACGTAAGATCATGCATTGTTAATTTTACTGTGTCTGGCTTATTTCATTTAGTATAATGATTTCTAGTTTCATCCAGATTGCTGCAAATGACAGGAGCTCCTTTAATAAATCTAATAATGTCCTATTTCATGCGGGTGTCTGTGCTGCACATTTTCTTTATCCTTTCGTCTATTAATGGAGTCTTAAGATGCTCCCATGTCTTGGCTATTCCAGACCTAAGTAAACTGATCAGAATCAATAGCTGATTCCCAGTAGTTCCAAAGACCTCTACAAAAAAAAAAAAAAAAAAAAAAAAGATTGTTTTAAAGTAGTGGGCTAGGCAATCTGATATTTGTCACAACATAATATCCCACGTGAATATTTGGTATTCAAAACAGCAGTTATTTATCATTTTTTACAACTCTGCAACATGAATGGTACCCTTTGGACTCATTTTGCTATATTCAGCTAATGTTTTTGCAGGTCAGAAAAAAAAAAAAAACTTCATTCAAAATTGCTGCTTCTCACTCTTCCATACAGCACTTCCACATGGACAGATACAGTTTCCTTCAAGCATGGCCCCCTGAGGATCATTGCCCTTTACGTACTGTCGTTGCCTTCTCATAATAGATATTGTAAGAACACAAAACACAATATGAAAGTACTTTTTGAGATATTATATGATTGCATTTACTAATACTCATTTTACCATAATAGGTTGTGGGGAAAACTCCATGAAGTTATGCATATCAAAAGTATGACTCAGTGGGGATGACCAATGTGAATTTTGGGTATCTTGTAAATATGTTTCAAAAAGAAACAGAGTCATCTTGGAAAGTAATGGTTTTTCAAATAGTACAAGTATTCAAGCAGAGGTAGTGTAATAGCTTATAGGAAATACTGCACAGGCAATTTCTGTTTTGAAGTGAATAAAATGGCTGCCATGATCATAAGACTCTAGATCAAAGCTGATTCCAAATTTTGAGCCCACTTAACTAGGGAAATAGTGGGACTATTAACAATAATAGAGCCATCAGGTAGGAGTATCAGATTAGCAGGAGAAAGACATATGTGAACAAATTGCTTCTCTTTTGTATAGAAGAAAGAGATAGTCAAGAAATAATGAACTTTATTCTTTGCTATCTTAGGTTGGATGTCGATATAACTGAACTTCACAGTTGGATTACTCGCTCAGAAGCTGTGCTGCAGAGTCCTGAATTTGCAATCTATCGGAAGGAAGGCAACTTCTCAGACCTTAAAGAAAAAGTCAATGTAGGTTCTGTAATGGGGCTTATGCATTTTCCTCTTTGTGTGTGTGCTGCTTCCAAACTTTTTTTTTTTTGTCTCTGATTCTATTAGAGGTGGTAGGATTAAAGCATTAGGATATGCTGTTTATAATATATCTTTGAAGTGTATTTTAGATAGAAAGCAAAATGGAGCTTTAGTCTAGAAAAAATGTTCCCTGTGTTCCTGTGACCAGGAAAGTGTTTCAAAAGTGCTCATTATTGTTGTTTTACTTAGCTGTAAATTAAGTTGTTGTTGTTGTTGTTTTTTAAAGTTTGATCTCCTACTGATTCCCATTTTCACTATTTTGGAGCCTCAAGGCTAGGTGAGCTTTAGAATACCTGCAGGATAGACAGATTGGAGTAGAATAAAATAGAATAGAACAATATAGGAGAGTAGAATCGACTGATGGAAATGCTGCAAACCCGACTTGAGTATCATAAAGGCTTGTTGTTATAGACATTGAGAGCTGTCAAAAATCATAACAATTTTACATTTCCCTAATATTTATGTGTTATGTTAACTAAAAGATGACCAACTTCTGTCTGTCTTACACTAATAGATATTTGGCTGTTTTTCCTTCCATCTAACACGTGCCAGTTTTGACTTTTAAAAAGAAAGTTTCACTAATTTTGTAAAAGCTGGTTCATCTTCAGGGGAATCATCAGGCCTTTCATTTTTCAACTTGAGCAATTTTAAAACATTTTTGAATATAATTGATAGCAGTGTATAAGATAGTATCTACATGGCAGAGTAAATACAAGACAAAGCAGGTAACAACAAATATGAATGCCAAGTGACTTTAGCTATGGGCACAGCATGTTTGTATCTGTAAGCTGTTCTTTATCTTTCTAGGGTTCAATTCATTGAGTGTAAAGTCTACTATCTTATTACAAATACATCACTCCCTCAGATATAAGCTCATGTTTGCTGTAGGGTTGAAGAGTTTGTAGAACAAAACAAAAAGAAAATGTATTCTAGAAAAAAATGATATATCTTTTAGGCTACTGCAGGGGGAAGATAATTTACCAACAGTTCTTAAATATACATGATTATATTCATAAACTGGAGATTTGTTTTAAATTTCTTATTTTTATGTTATGCTGCTATTAGAATGACAGACTGCTCTGATTTCAAGAATTAGAATATATGATAATACTATTAATATTTTAGTTTTAAAATTGAGCTAAAGTAAAACATAAAAATAGAAGACAAAATGTCTTTTTTCAATACCCTCATATTTGAAGGTATATTCTTCATTATAATTTTTAGAGGAATTCTATTAGAAAATTACCTGGAAAAGATATACTCCATCTTTCAAAGTTCTTGGCTATAAATGTATGAACTACATTGTACACTATGTTAGTTAATTAAAAATAACTTTACTTGTCAGAATTATGTAGATGTTTATTATCGTATGTGTGTATTTAAAACAGCTTTGATCATGTAGAACAACTAAGTACTGGGAATATAAATTCACCGATTTCCTGATATCATATGTTTACCTGGAAGCAATTTGAATTTAATCAATAGTGTCAGCTTGACAGACTGAAAGTGTTAAAAACATATAGAAGGTTGTGTAAGTGCTTCTCTGATGCTGCGTGAGTCACCTTTATTAACTTGTGCTCTCATTTTCTGAAATAACATCATTCTTAATTGCATACTAAAATGGGACATGAAATGATTTACTGAGACTTTTCCTTCAGGCTAAATATAATATATATGTATTAAAAATCCCTGTGAGATATACGTAGTAATGATGATGGATATGAAATTCAGGTGTTCATTAATTTTCTTAACTTCTTCACCTGTCAGCTTATGTAAGTTATTTTGAACTCATAGAAGGCCCATCTTAGGAACTGAGCAGTATTAATGCATTTTAGGTATCCATTAAAATGTTTAAATACTACCAACTCTTTTCTTCTTTCATTTGATTCCTCCCTTCATTCATAAGTTTAAAGTGTTTCCTGGCATTAAGAGTACTCTAGGCCACTGTGAGTTCAGCTGCATTTATTTTCAAGGATTAAATGGTAAAAGTGAAGCAAATTTCATATTTCCCTCCCATGTGGACCATTTTTTATATAATTGCAAAATATATTTACATATAAGCAGAATTCTATTAGAACTTACCACTCAAAATATGATCCTAAATAAGAAATACTAATATCATGAGGAAAGTTGTTAGAATTATACAATTTAATCGCAGTGAATCAGAATCTGCCTTTGAACAAATTCTGCAGCTGTTTTGTATGGATGTATACTTATAAAATCAGTACTCTAAAACACATTTTACCAAACTTCTGGATGTTCCCTCTCTCATATCATGCATCTCGCCATGGTTCAGGAGTTTAAGCTGAATTAAGAGATTCTAGTTATTCAAATTCTTGAAGCAATGATATGGTAATGTAGAGTAGTGACAGAATACCACAGTGGCATCCTCTCCCCACAATGGTATGCTAAGTTGTCAGAGAATCAGCACTTTCTAGAAGGTTCTCTTGCAAGTCTTCGTAAGAAGCTATTCTGTCCAAGAGGACTTGGACTCTTTCTGGAATCTTTAGATGCACCGGGATCATGGCTATCTCAATGTTCTGAATCAATTCAAACTGTTTACATGGTTATATTGACTTTGACAAAGAGTGAAGAGTCACATCGTGCCAGATGCAGTCAAAAAAGTGGAGGAGGGTACTCTGCTGTATGTTTACGGGACTGCATTTCTGTTGAATGGCCCTCAGCAGCAATATTCACCATATTTTAAAATCATGCCTCATAAAGATACTCATGAAATAGGACCTCAGAACTGTTCCTAAAAATGCCAAGAATGAGAATGAATTAAGAGTTGTGATAAAATTGTAAAAGTCAAGGGGTGCATTTTAAGAGGAATTAATGGAAAGATGTTCTTTACTGGAAGAATTTTTAAAATAGTCACCATATATTTTGATCACTACTTGTATGCTTGCTTTCACTCGTATCATATTTTTCTCATCTTACTAGATTTCATTGAAAATTAAACAATTTCAGAATATTGACAACTAACTTTACCTTGGGTCCTCTATTATCTGTGTTTACCACCTCTACTTATCTTACCTTAAGTCTTCATCTTTATGCTTTCCTGTCTCACATCCAGTGCTTTGTGCCTTCCCACAGTCTCTGACTATGAACTTGGAAAATCTTCTTTTAAAATAAGTCTCTTCTCTCCATTATTTCAGTCTATTCAAACTTAAAACTTACATTTATTCTCAAGAGTGCTGCTATGATTAATCACTCTTTTATACCCCTCTCTTTAAAATTGGTTTCCTTGCTTCATGTGAGACTTTCAAGATTCTCTTCTCCAAAAACTCAGCTTGGTACAAATCCCCATTATGGAGTGCAATCATGATACATATATGTAATGTACCAATAAAGATTTAAAAAAAACACCTCAACTTGATTTCCTTACAATTTGCATCTCAATATATTATATTTAGCCTTTGCTGCCCACCTTGTGTTTTATACAGTTATTTCCATCTGTTACGATGCAAGAGGCTGTGCCTTAGCAAATTAAGGCTGCTCTCTCTGGATGAGGGTGGCTCATACCATCACTGTCCAGGTGCTTCGACTGTGCGGTATATCCTTATCTTCGACCTTTCTCTACCCTCTGAATCTTTAACATCAGCCTTTAAGCATGCTGTTTTTCCATCTTCAAGGAAAGGTTCTCTCCCTAGAAATTCATGTTTGAGTGTTCTTGTATTTTATTTGACTCAGTTCTCTTTAAGACTGTACCAATATGAACCATTTTATCCTTTGGGGAAATTATCTCCACCTTTAGCTGTGGTATAACATTATGTCTACATTACTTGTTTACAATATGTGCTATTTTTTTCCAACTAACTTTTCTTTAAATATTGTTATTCACCACAGTTCTTTTGCTACTTTTCCCTCTTTAAATAGCCATATTCCATTCCATTCAAAAAATATTGATTTAAAATTAACCCCATCCAGTATTTATCACTAGCATATTTTTTCCTTCAAAGCCTAGTCTAGTATATCTGATTTTTTCTTTTTAATATAGGTCTCACTTTGTAGTTCAGGCTGGCTCTGAGCTCACTATGTAGCCCTGGCCAGCCTTGAACTCATAGCAGTTCTCCTGCCTCTGTCTTCCTGGTGCTGGGATTATGGGCATGAGCTACCAGACCCAGTACTATAGCATGTGGTGCTGATTACTGGGGAGTGTGAGCCACCACACTTAGTATTGTTATAAGTGGCTACTGGGAATTGAACTCTGGACCTTGTGCTTGCTGAGCAGGTGCCAGAACCACTGAGCTAAATCGTCGATTAGATCTTTTAACCTGATTATACAACGTATATATGTGATGAAACAGTATGTGGTACATTGTTACTTTGTATAGTTCTTGCATTGTTATATATCAGTTTATAATAAATTTTAAAAATGAAAAATTCCCAGTAGATGATTTTAATTTAATGTTTCCCTGGAATTTTAAAGTAAGTCTCATTGTTATCCTAACCCACTTTGTTATTCTTCCTTTCTTTTGTCTTTTAAACAGCCCAAACCCAAAACCAGCTAACTAGGTCATCTCAATTTTATTTCCTGCTCCCTTCATTGTTCTATAAACCATTAAAATTTACTCAATTCCTATCACTGCAGTCCTGCTTAAAGCTGGTGTCATAGTTTTTCACTGTTTGAGATGATAGTGCCCTAGCTGGTTAACCTTGTGACTAATGTTACATTCCCTTAGAAGTTTTTCTATCACTTCTGCCAAAGTGAACTTATTAAAAGATAAATTTGATCTTATACTGTCTTCATTTGTCATCATTCAGGAAAGAAAATGAAGCAACTACTGATAGCCACTAGTTGAGTTGACCTTTCAATCCGGCCTTAGAGATCTTAGACATAGCCCTGGTACTGTGGCCCATATATGGTGCTCTCCCACTGCAAATGAAAAATTCCTAAGAAAGCCAACATCAAAAAAGAGCACTCCATTGTCATAAAGAATAATAGTAATAACTAACCTACTTTATAATCATTTCTGAATATAGATAAAAATTTACAAACTGCCAACCCCAAATACCATCTCTTCACTGATATGACAAATCATATCAATTTATTTCCCAGTCATAGCTTTTAACCCCTCTACATTCTTCCTGCTGTTTAGATAAAAAGAAATTATGGCACATAATTATAGAATTATCCTCCCTTCTTCACAGCATCCAAGCACAACAAAGCCCTGTGTTCTTTTTTTTTTTTTTTTTTTTTTTTTTAGGTTTTTTTTAGGTTTTTTTGAGACAGGTTCTCACTTTGTGGTTCAGGCTGGCCCTGAGCTCAGCCTCCAACTCACATCACAGCAATCCTCCTGCCTCTGCCTCCGGAGTGCTGGGATTACAGGCATGAGCCACCACGCCTGGCACTGTGGTATGTGGTACTGGTTGCTGTTGGGCATGAGTCTCCACACCCAGTATGGTATGTGGTTACCGGGGAATCGAACCCGGGCCATTGCGCTTGCAAGACAGTCGCTGGAACCACTGAGCTAACTCCCTGTCCCCCTGTGTTCTTGATCCTTGTAACCAAAGCCCAAATTTAATGGAATCAGTTTCTAGCATCTCTTTAGCTATTTATCCCCTTGGATTGTTTTTATTAAGTACCATTCATTTTGTTACATCAGGAATATCAATCTGACTTCATTCATCTCTTGATAAATTCCTCATGGCCTTAAACTGAAAGGTGCTGGCAGAGTGAACGTCTGCTTCTTGCTTTCATAAAAGCTATAATGTTCTGGGCCGGGGATTTAGCTCAGTGGTTCCAGCACCTGTCTTGCAAGCAGTGCCGGGCGTGGTGGCTCACGCCTATAATCCCAGCACTCAGGAGGCAGAGGCAGGAAGATTGCTGGGATGTGAGTTGGAGGCTGAGCTCAGGGCCAGCCTGAACTGCAAAGCGAGACCCTGTCTCAAAAAAACCTAAAAAAAAAAAAGCTATAATGTTCTGATTTCTGTTTAGGTACCTGAAATTATTTCTAGCCATTTTAACATTAATTTAAATGTTGATTTCCCAAAATCAACAACTAGAAATTAACTGGCTTGAATTATTTTTGTTTGTTTTGGTTGGTTCTGGTTTGGTATCCTGGAATAAAACACAAAGACAGGACGTAGTGCAAGAAATATTTGACTGTATGAAGAAGTGATTTTTTTTTTTTTTTTTGGTTTTTTTGGAGACAGGGTCTCACTTTGTAGTTCAGGCTGGCCCTGAGCTCAGCCTCAAACTCACATTACAGCAATCCTCCTGCCTCTGCCCCCGAGTGCTGAGATTATAGGCATGAGCCACCACGCCCAGCACTGTAGTATGTGGTGCTGATTGCTGCTGGGCGTGAGTCTCCACACCCAGTATGGTATGTGGTTAACTGGGGATTTAACCCGGGTCCTTGCACTTGCAAGACAGGCACCGGAACCACTGAGGTCAATCCCTGGCCCAGAAGTGATTTCTTTAAGCAATGTGGGAAAATTTTAAGACAAGCTGTGTTCCCGTTACAAAGGACATAAATTCTGTATCAACTTTTGAGTGAATAATTTACTGTTCTGTCCAAGGGTAATACTTGATTATAGAATGCAAAGTGAATACAAAATTAATTGCTTCTAAAGGCAGTGTAGGACCATAGGGAATCTAGACTTTACTTTCATAGTACTAGAGAAGGCATCCTGAAATGAGGGTGCAAACACAGAAGAGGAAGAAAGATCACAAACATTTTCCCGATCTAATTGAAGAGTAAGATGACTCCCCTTTTTGTAAACTTTGCTTCAAATTATTTTAGTTCTGTGTCTTTTTTGTTTATATTATTGTGTGATGCCACTCTTGGATTTTATTTCACACATTAAGTTATACATTTTAAATTTCATAATTGCCTGGTGCTCTCTAGGAAAGTTTTGAGCCCAGATGTTACTTTATGTGTATATAATTCCTTTAGTTTCTGTGGTCTTTACTTCAAATAGTATATAGTACATATTACAGAATATGAGTAATAATTTGTAAGCCTGAAATCATATATTAAATATATATTGAAAAAAGTATTTAATCTGTGTTGTTCAAATAATGTAAAAATTATGTGTTATAATATATGGAATATCTTTAAATTAAGACATGTATATGTCACATGTAAATATCTGTTTATACACATACATGTATGATAAACAGATATATGACAAAACATACTAAGTCATGTTGACTGTGTTATTTTCATGAGGAAAGAGGTTAGAGAAAAACTGTATCAGAGGCAGATATGTCTTTATAAAAAATGTGACTTCACAAAGGTAGATGTAGTTATCGAGACTGAAGGCTGGCTAAAGAAAATTGGTAAAATTTTTTATTTTATGAGAAAGTAAAATTTCATAACAAAATGATGAGACAAAATGGTAAGAGTAGTTAAGTGTGTACTATTATGTTTAAAGTAGTTATAAAGTGTACAACACATCAACAAAAAGATTATCTCTAACAAACATGAAAGATACTGGCATAAAACATTCCTTTGAATGGGTTAAGAGATACTAGTAGTATAAATGAAATACATTATTATATATTAAAATATTTTGATACATTATGTGGGTAAGTTTCATGGAAAAACTTATAATACTGAGGATTAATATCTGACGAGGGCTGTTTGCATTAATATTAAAGACAGAATGCATAGAAAATGGAGGTCATATTTGAAACACACTCAGATAGCTCTTTTGGCCTAAAAAACACAAGGAAAGCTAGCTGGAAGGTAGGAGGGTAGATAGAGATTGTATGTTTGTGTATACACATTTATGCATATACACTTGTATGTGTTTAGGGAAAGTGGGCAGAGAGAAGGGGAAGGAGGAGAAGACCGGAGGACTAGATGAAGGAAGACAGCAGAGTGCTAAGATTTACTCATTCTCTGCATAGTGATTGTTCATTGTACTTTGGTTTCTTACTTGAGTAACCTGGAGAACAGAATGAAAAATCACAATCTGATAATTCTACAGCATTTTCGATTGTTGTAATGTCGACAACATTTTCATCTCATCTGGCATTCTTTTCATGAGATTGCAGTGTCTGTCCTCATGGGCTGATTCTATAACTGCTGCATGTATAGCTACTAGGGTTTTTTATGTGTCTACAATTTAAATACTGCTGTAATCATGTAAAATGACTATAATATTGTATACCTTGACGAGTGCAAGGACCTGAGCTTGATCCCTGGTACCACGTATCATAATTCCAGGGATGGTGGCTCATACATGTAATCCCAGCATTAGGGAGTCGGAGACAGGAGGATTGCTGAGAGTTCAAGGCTAGCCTTGGCTACATAGTGAATTCAGAGCCAGCCTGAACTACAAAGTGAGACCCTGTCTCCAAAATAAATAAATAAATAGAGAGTGAGAAACAATACAGCATTTACATATGTTCTGTTCACTTATGATTATGGCCTCAATCTAGCTATAAATGTCTCTAATTTATCATTCTTCGTGGTTATGAAATCAAATTATGATGATAAGTTAGCTGGGGAAATCAGCCCTTGACTTTAATAGGGTAGGAGCTGGTGGCGACTTTGGTGATAGCAACTTCTATGGGACTGAGTAAGAGCAATAGTGTAAAGTTGTTGTTATTCCATTTTTGTTTTGTTTTTGGTTTGATTTTGTTCCAGACCAGTTTTACCCTTCACCAGAGACCAATTGAAGGCCAGTTTCCTCCACAGCAGCACACAGTCCCTTCCTTTTTTGTCCTTCATTTTTCAGCAACATATTTCTCTTCAAGCTTTTTGGTTTTGTGTGATTTCTATGCTTCATACATGTTTCATACTTATTCCAATACATGAATTAGACATGTTTCTATGAGAAAAGGGAAGTAGAAACATTAAGAACAATAGCTTCAAAGTATTTGAAAACTGAAGTCCATATATTGCGTTTGAGGACAAATGCATGTATGGTGAGATCCCAGGAGAAAGCCGAGTTGTAGTAATGGTTATGTATTCAACTTTGTTACACTAAGTATGGTTATTTGGAGATTTCTCAAAACTTTTATTAGCAAGGTGCTCTGATCAACTCCTGTGTGGCCATTTTTTACCTATGTCTTCTAAAGATTGAGGTCACTTTGAATTTGAATGAATCCATATTCTGCTTGGATCTGTTTTTGTCAGGCTCTTTGTCCCATATTTACCATTTGTAGTTCCTTATTGTTCTATAAAATGATCTCCCTTTGGAGAATAGGTTGCATGAAGACTGTCCTTAGTTCACTTGGGAACTCTGTATAATACCTATCTTAACTATTATTATGCATAAAACATGACTCTGAAAGGTTCAGTTAGTTGGTTAAGGTCAAACAGCTAGAGAGTGTTAGACAGAATTCAATCCCCTTGCTACTCTCAATTTCATTGTCTTTAACTGAACATCTACTACTGTGTATGGAGTGAAATATTGGTAACCTTACTCTTAATGACTTTTTACACTGTTCAAAACACATTTGTGTCTATATTCCTCTTCATTGTTTAATATCTCTCTTTAAAGTCATGCTACCCAATGTAATCAGAATGTCATTTGATCATTAACAATCATGCAAAGTGTTTGATTGCTTCTTCCTACTACCTATGCCACTTTACATGCACCAGATATTTGGTCTGGTTATAATGGACATCTGACAATGAGATCTAATGATTGAACTGTACAGGGTGTTGGTAGTAAAAGTATAGGCTGTTGGTGTCCATTGTAGCCATGTAAGACTTTTGATATCTTGGAGCCTATGCTCAAGTAAAAATGGCTTAATAGTTTATATATCACTGATTACATGCAAATCAAAATCTCACCTTTATGATGAGTTACATTCTAATGTGAGCAAGTCTATTTGGTTGGAACAGTGGTAGAAGGAATAATGTATTTGAAAGCAAGCTGAACTTAAAACAGAGGAGCAGGGTTCTAATGTGTCTGACACTTTCCAATTCTATGTTCTTTGCTATTGTATTTAATCTTTTATTTTTACATATTTATAGTACATAATGACCACATTCAAATAGTATTCTTGGTATATTAAATTTAACTTTGTCTCTCTGTTAGCATTACTGCTTGCTTATTGCATTCAATATTTAGAATGAAGAGATGGTGACCATGACGGTCAGAAAGCCATGTTTAATTTATTTTCCTTGTTTATGGAGATCATAGTATTTTGTTTCCCTTACATGATTTTTTTTTTGTTTTAAAAAAGCAAAAACTCAACATTGCTAAGTAGAAACCACTTTTATAGGATTTTAAAATTTATACAGCAAGGAAGATCAGTTGATTCTATTTGTCATTAATGTTCGTTTTGTTGATGTTACAGCCTGTTTTCTTTCTTGCCCTCCCCCCCCCATGATGCCAAACCAGAAGCACCTTAAATATTCCTTTCTCTCTTGATGGCTGTAAATATTTATTTTAAACATTTAATTAAAGCATGCCTATCTTTCTCATCTAAAATGCTAAATGTTTTCTAATGACATTTACTCTTAAAAGGAAAACTAATGTAAGCACTGGAAAATGTGTGTGCCAATAAGCTGCTAAGATCAGGAAGTATAGTACCCAGCAAGGACAGGTTGAGAAAATGAGAGCTTTTGAGCTGTGCCTGGGATCTAACTACAAGGTGTTTGTGGTTGTCTTTATGGATTTTTCAGTTGAACCAGCAAAAAAAGAGCCTTCCACATTTGTCTCTGTGCTTATGGAAACATTTCAGTCCTGTGCGCATGAGACTAAATGTTAAGACAACCCAGATTATCACTCTGTTTGCATTAGAGCCTTATTTTTCTGTAATTGTTAAGGTATAGAACATATATTATTATAGATATGCTAACAATTATAATATATAGTTCTTCATTGTGGTTTAAAGTTTATATTCTGTGGAGACATTTAAATTTAACACTGTAAAATGCTAGTTTTTCTTAATTTGAAATGGTTTTGTATTTTTCAAAAGTTAATTTTTATGAGGAATAATGTACAAAGGAATTTAGAAAATGCGTAGAAATTGAATTTCATTTTCTTTGGAAGTGGACATCTTTGTGTTTGAAAGAAAAATTACCTCCAGCCTTATATTTAAATATATATTTTTCTGCTAAATTATTCGTGCTGTGTACTTTTTTCTACTTTATACATCACTGAGTCTTGCACTGCTTCTTAACAATGAATATATGTAAATTTTATGAGAAATTTAGGGGTATATTTTTAAAAGATAAATTACATCTAAATTACCTTTATTTTTATATTTCATTATAATTTTCATTTAACAGCACTGCATTGAAATGCATCTGAAACTAGTATGTGAAATAAGTTAAAAATTAAAACCATATTATTAAAAATAGCATTGAGGAAGAAATTGCCTGATTTTTGTTTGTTTGTTTGGCTGGCTGTTTTTGTTGTTGTTGTTGTTTTTGTTTTTGTTTTTTCCGTTTCTGATGTTTTTGGTGTCATGAATTGAGAAAAAGTTCTTTAGACACATTTGTTAAAGTGAGTCAGTAAAATATCTTAAGGCTGGAAAGGGCAAGCAAAAGTTATAATGATTGTATACTTTCACAAAACGTGTATTAAAATGCTCACCTTTGCTCTCACGCTGCAGGCCATAGAGCGAGAAAAAGCCGAGAAGTTCCGAAAACTGCAAGATGCCCGCAGATCAGCTCAGGCCCTGGCGGAACAGATGGTGAATGGTAATTACACGGCGTTGATTTAGCTAATCTTCTTAGGGATTTGATAAACACACAGGTTCATATCTATCAGCTGAATTATATCGGACAAGCACTTCTTGAATGAAAATTTAAATTAAAGACAGTTTGTATGATTTTCACTATTTTTTTTTTTCTTAATGCCAAGCAAATTTTTATGGGAAATTTAACTTTGAATCCATTGGTGAAAAAATGAGATGTGGAAGACTATTTTATCATCCTGTTGCAGAGAAGTAAGAATTAATGCAAATCTTGCTAACATTTATCCAAATAATTTATGGAAACAAGATCTGCATAAATAATTGACAATGGAAGCAATCATAATAAATGTAAAAGTAATTATAATTAGGTTTTAAATAATTTCTAAATACCCTATTCTAAAGAGACTAAAGTTATGCCAAAAGCTTCAAACTAATACCTCTTTGCTAAAAGTATATTTCCCATGTCCTACATTACTTTCTATGTCTTTCTCTAAATAAAAACAAAAGGTCTCTTTGGGACAGCCTTTCATTTCTAGCTAATATTTTTCTTTAAGTGAGATAAAAGCACAAAGATAGCATACTATTTTCTTTCTTCTACAAGAGTGAATTCAAATCCATCCTTGTTAACAGGAGTGCCTCAAAAACTATCAGTTAAACATATTATCAATATGGCATTTATTATTGTTTTAATTCCTACATTACTGTATTTATTTCTGGATATAAACAACTTCTTGAAATCATATGTAGTGCCATTTGGAAACAAGAATTCACTTTGTTTTTTAAATGATATTTACAGGGCTGGGGATTTAGCTCAGTGGTTCTGGCGCCTGCTTTGCAAGCGCAAGGACCCAGGTTCGATCCCTGGTAATCATATACCATACTGGG